>LAPY01005685.1:2487-15416 GCA_000970635.1 Eragrostis tef
GGGGGGGGGGGGGATCATGCAGGTTGTAGCTACGGACTTGACGTCAGTGTTGGCCAAGCTTGATTGCAGGGAATGGTGCGCGCGATGTACAGGTAGAGAGAGTGATGGATGTGCCCTTTGCGCCTGGATGCAGGTGTTGTGCTTTGGTGAGCGGAAGAGAGTGCAGAGAGAGAGAGAAAGAGAGAGAGAGAGGGCAGCGCAGTAGAGTTATCTCTGATGAAGATGGATGGTGGGCGCCAGGACGAGGCTGTTGTTGTGCTCTCCTAAGCGAGGGAGAGCTAGAAATATGCGATGGCTTGGCGGAGCAACCGAGAGACTATTTATCTATCCATAACTGACGGAGCGACGGAGGCGTTGAGCCACTGTGTGAGCCAGAAAAAAAGAACAGATGGTGTGCAGATGTCGTGAGCTTGCGTGCTTTCCAGCGCGGAAGAAAATGGAGATGAGGACATGAGGTTCTGCAGATTTGATTACAATTTTTTGGAGCCCTTCCCAATAAAATTGGGACCCGCAGGCTACATTTTTATGAAGTTTTGGCCCTCGGATGTTCAGCATACTGTGGGTTTCGCATAGGGGCGTTCCAAGCCGCATAAATTTTTAAATTTCTCCTTCACATTATGTTTTTTTTGAAATTCTTAGAATTATATAGAACATAGAGTAAAAAAGACGGTATTATATTCATGTTTTTCACCCGTTCAATCATAATTCCTCGACTTATGGGCGCGGCGGAGCGCGCCAGGCTCCCTAAACCTGAAAGCACACTCTGCCCATCCCACCGGCCAAGCAAACAATCAGTCCAGCAAGTCAATCAGAAGGACAAAGCCCACAGCCCAGTTCGAATAAGGCCTCTTTTAGAACATAGGATTTACAGAGGACCCTATAAGAATTTTTCCTATAGAATGCATTCTTATACCTCATTTCATAGGAAGTTTGGAGGAATATGACATGAGGTCCAACCTCATGGAAACTTTCCTATGTTTCTATCCCTCTCTTTTAATTCCTGTTTTTTTCCTGTGTTGCATCCAAAGGCTTCAAAAGAGACTTCCTTGTGTTTTAAAATTCTATAGGATTAAATGATGTACAACTAAAATCCAATGTTTTTTCTATACCTACGTTTTCACAATCCTGCGTTCTAAGAGGGCTGGCTGCTGCCGCGCCGCGCCTGCACCACCATGACGCCCCGGGCCAGTGGCCTTGTAGCCCCTCCCACGCCCCCGAGCTCCTCTTCCGTCGTGAACCTGCTATTTTTTTATCATCTTCAATGATCATTTTTTTCCAGTGAACACCAATGTTTGCAGATCTCACGCTACAAGCTGCTATTGATTAGTATGCTTGTGCCGAGAGCACCTTCACATTTGTGCTTCATGACCTATTAATCCAATGACTTGCTCCATTTCCTGTCTTCTAAATTGCATTGTTTCTGGAGAAAAAATAGAATCCATGCTTCTTATTGATTATACATTGTTTGAGTTACCTTGTAATTTCATATTCTTGCATCGAAACTCACGGGGGGCATATATACCTTTTGTAGTTTATGTTGCCTTCTTGCAATAAGAGTGACTGAAGACTTATATTTTTCTTTAACTGGGAGGGTTAAGGTTAAAAAAAATCGGCTGGGGGGATTGACCTCCACCCGCGGTATTGTGTTAAGAAGAAGAAAGGCTTCTCACACAAGCCGAGAAAATCTCTGAACCCCCTCCCATCCTTATACAGGACCCGCTCCCCAGGTGAGACTGGGTTGGAGCGAAGCACCGTAGCCTAGCTGGGCCGGGTTTTCAACCATGCTTTGGAAATTGTGACAGGCGAGGGAATTTTTTTAACTCAACCCGAAATCAACATGCCAGAAGTTCTTTAACTGGGAGGGGTAAGGTTTATTTGCCAATCCGCAGTGAGTACTCTAGTTCCATTAAAACTTAATTGTTTTCACTGGTATTGTCACTATTCCATGTCCTGGCAAGTGCATAATCACTGCCCTACTGTGCCGAAGTACGAAAATCAGCATCTACTATGCATAACTACTAGAAATTTTTTATCCTTTATTGTATATGTGTTTAATGCCTGGATCTTAATGTCTCAATCCTCTCAGCAGCACGGCATGATCTAAGGATTTGTTATATATCTATTTCCTGAATTTTCTCTTGGGCCTGCAGTTTGGGATGGTCACGTGTTGTCAGACAATTGCACAGCCATCATTCAGAGGTTACTGAATCCAATTTTAGTAGTTTTTTTTCTCCTCATGTGTTTGATTATTTGTTTGGTAGTCAGTAAGAAAATTATAGTTTTATTAATATTTTCTTTTTTGAACTGTCCCATTTGCATGAGAAGAGGCATGTGACAAGTTGATGGAGCTGAGGCTTATTTTGCTGCCCCTGAGTGTCCTCTGTCCTGTAGTAGATGTCTTAATGGCTTCCATGTAAGTCTGAACCTTCTAAGTTGATGCTTTTTTTTGAACTATTTTCTAAATTTTTTTCATGCTTGTGATCGCTATCTGATTTTATTTTTCTCCTTACTTACTTGCGTTCATGTAGCTCCATGAATAATCATTTGCTTGTTTCTTTTGTAATCATTTGTCAGAAGGAATGAAACGTGAGAGAAAAAACAAAACAAAGGCAACTGAAGATTGAAAAGAGTGTTCACCATCATGTTGAGAAACAAGAAGCGGATGCAAACTTTAAATATTTGAGCTGTTGCAAGGTTGTGAACTGATTGCTTGTTAGTCCTTTTCACATGATGTATTGGGCTTGGAAAACTATGGAAATCAGATGACAAGAAGATATAAAAATGAGATCCATCTAGGAGGTGCTAGGCGGTTTTTTATTAAGAAGAAGAAAGCGACCAAATAAATAGGCATTAAAATTCGAGTGTGTGGGGACGTGAACCTGGGTGTGGCTAGGGATGCACTACCAACAACCTCCACCACCTAGCCAACTCTCAACTTCCCAGATGACAAGAAGATATATTAGCTGAACTTTATTTTGGTTTTGGATGCTTTTGTGAGTGGCAATGTAAACAAGTAGAGTATCTTTTATTTTATGTCAGTAAAAAGTGGTTCGTTGGTAAAACTTTTAACGATTTATGTTATGTCAGTAAAGGCCACATTAGTGACGCACCGTCAGTGGGCTATTGTCAACCTGGTGTAGTGATGACTAAGATATCTTTACTAATTCTGGAAGATGAGAAGAGCAGGCCTACAACAACTCTTATTGATATTCAGGCGAGAGCTTAGTGACAGGCCAGACGCAGCGGATTTGGCAGGCAAAGCATATGCTACCTCTCCAGCAGCAGATAACGATGGGGTGACTCTGTGCGAGGCCTTTGGGCTATCTGTATATCCGGTTTTTGACTTTTAGTCTAAGCCTGCTCTTGTCTTATCTTATCACAAAAGGAAAGCAGTATTGCGGTAACACATAATGGCGATGATGGTGGATGGCAGGATGGATCGTGTTTGCCAGTGGGATCTCTGCTGTCCACTGAATGTTGTCCCCGGACCCCCCCGAATCCCTTCACTGGATTATTCCTCTACTGGATCTTAGACCAAAAGTAAATTAGTCAACAAATTATGAATTTTGTATCAAAAATATAAACATTGCCTTCCAGAGCGCGTGGGTCGCTGTCCGATCACCTCCTAAACATTAGTTCCACGCGTGGGAGAAGTACATCTCCAGATCGGTGTCTAGTCGCTTGTCAACAGGAAGTACATCGCCGGCATGGTCCGACACATTTCACATCGGCAGCCACTGCTTGGTGCTCACCGTCTACCCGAACGGCAACCACATCGCAGCAAGGAGCGGCGGCCGCGGCGTCTCTCTGCCTCCCTTGCTCATGGGCTGCGGCGCGAGTCGAATATATCCCAGTCACAGATCACCTTTGGCAGCGACCTCGTCACGATGGTGATGACCTCGCACAATGGTGGAGCTGAGCAGCTCAAAGCAGAATCTCATGGATATGGACGACTGCCACAACGTTAGGTTCAATGTGAGTGCTGGAGGTCGGCGAAGAGTCTCGGATGAGGAGCTGGGTTCAACAAATTTTAATAATTAGATTCATCAACTTCGTTCGTTATTGCTTCTAGGTTTTTTTTATGAGAATGTTATTGCTTCTAGGTTAATCATATGAGATGTTACCACACCTTATCGTGTCGTTTGTCGTTGATAATCCACGAAATTCTGTTAATGGCGTCGGCACAACCGACAAACTCTAGACTAATAAGCAAATTAGGATCTCCGGTGCATTATCAAATTAAAAAATCAAAATTTTTGGGAATTTCATATTGAATATCAACCTTTTTTTTGATATTTTATATTCAACAAACTATCACGAGTAGTTATCAATTTGTATGACCTTCCATGCATGAGTAGCAATCCTTTTGTTTTTTTCTATTTTCTTGCCTATTTGACTGTTCGTTCTCCTAAATTAGAGAAGGTGAGCCTGTAGGTGGCTATATTTTTAGGAGCTTCAAACAAAAAGATTGAAAATGCAGCAATGGCATTTTGTTTTTTGTACTGCTCTTGGAGGCGATGTGTACAGAGATGGCTATACGGATTACTACGGATTACTACGATGAAAAAAAAAACATTGTATTTTGTGAGCCATCCCATTATTGGGGGTGGCTACTGTCCACATGTAGAAATATAAGTTACAAATTTTAACAGGGACATGGCTAGATGTCATAAAGCTCTGCAAATGATTAATCTAGGCCCCACAGTACGGACTAATCACTATGGAGAAAAAATGTTTAATGTGTCGGATATAGACCGAAAGTATCAGTATTCCCTAAATTCTATCACCTACGGACAAATATACTCCGCTACGTAGGTCTTTTGTCGTCATGAACCTCATTAATGATCATCTTCGAGCTGGCCGTGTTCTGCTGGGCCTCTCGGCGCTGTGTGTTGATCTAGTTGTTACGGTACATTCTCATCGTTACTGGGCTGATAATCTACTTGCGTCATTACCATATCTTCACTTGAGCTATAACCAGTGTGGATGTGGTGGCGGAAATCCACCGACATCCGCCAAGATTTGTCATCTTTTGTGGCAGAGAGGTAGTGGCGGGTGGGATGTCGTCTGCCCATACACTTGGTTTTTGCCTCACCAGAAATGCCTTTTCCACTATTGATATTATATCTTCATCATTTTTGCGAGTGCCCTTGTCAAGTGTCAATATAAAGGAATATGCTTCATACTCCTGTTGTCGGCCATCACCATCTGGCCACCAACCGTCAGACCTTTGGAATCTTATCTGTTCATGGACCAAAATCTCAAGCTATAGCTATGCCGTTTATGGAAACATGCATGTACCTTTAATAGTATGTAAGACTGCCGTTTGTGGAAACATGACAGTAGTACCCCGTAGGCTTAGAGTTATGCCCTGCTAATAGTACATAAAACTTTGCCTTAAGATGCCTTAAATAACTAAATATGACTTCAATCTTCTTTGAACATACATTTAGACGGTAGACTGAATATAAGTAATTGATTTTGTGTAAACAACTATGCTGTTTCTGGAATGTTATTTATCATAGGTGATAGGTCTATCTTATCTACAAACGTTACAACTTATTCCCTCCATTTCAAAATGAGTTACCAACTTCTTTCTCAAATTACATGTCATTCTCGTTTTCTAATGCATCTTTCTCTCATCCTCATATATCTTTATATGTATCTCTATCCTTCTCATTTTCTGTGCTCAGAGCTAGAATGACATCTATTTTTGGAACAAAGGTAGTATTAGTGAGTAGGACGGATAAGGCGCTACTATAAATAGGAAACCCCACGACCAGGAGTAACTCTACAGCTGAATAGAAACATGGACGCATTGAGCACTCAAGACCTGATGGAAGCTGAGGGCCAGCTCTATAACCATTGCTTTGCCTATGTTAAGTCTATGGCACTCAAGTGCGCTGTAGATCTAGGCATCCCAAAGATAATCCACCTTCATGGAGGCTCGGCAACTCTGCCTGACCTCGTTGCCGCATCTGGGATGCATTCTTCTCGCATGCCCTACCTGCAGCGCCTAATGAACTTGCTCACCATTTCTGGAGTTTTCACAAAGTCACACTCACTTGGATCACGCCACACACCATCTGAAAGCCCTAGCGAGGAGGACATGTTATATAAACTCACCCCAGTGTCTCACATTTTAGCTAGCGCTGATGTGACTAGCATGTCTCCTATGGTCAACTTTTTGGTACGTCCTCTTACTCTCAATACCTTTTTTGGTATGCAAGCATGGTTCAATGACGAGCAGGCCACGGAAACATCGTTTTTTGAGATGACAAATGGCTGCGATCGTTGGGAGATGACAAGGAGAAACGAGGAGGACAACCGCTTATTCAATGATGCCATGGTTGCTGACAGCGGTCTTGTTATGGAGATATTTCTCCGGGAGTCCGGCCATAGCATATTTAGTGGGTTGAGCTCTTTGGTGGATGTTGGTGGTGGGCATGGTGCTGTGTCAGGGGCAATCGCCAAAGCCTTTCCCCACGTCAAATGCTGTGTCCTTGATCTTCCTCACGTAGTTAGTCAAGCCCCGGACATTGGCACTGTGCAGTTCATCGCTGGAGATATGTTCAAGTTTATTCCACAAACCGATGCTGTCTTACTCAAGGTACGATAAAATGTTCAAACTTGCACATGAACGTTTGGCACAAGTAAGAAAAAAATCATATCTTTTGTTAGCTACAAATAAAGTTAGATATTTTATTTTCTTATCTTCATTTACGTGTATGTATGTTTCTTTTTTAGTGGATTTTGCATTGCTGGGGTGACCAAGACTGTATCAATATTCTCAAAAATTGCAAGAAAGCCATCCCGGCCAAAGAGGCTGGAGGAAAGGTGATAATCATTGACACGGTGCTGGGCTCTGTCAAGCAGGATATAACGTCAATGGAGACACAAGCTTTGCTTGATCTATTCATGATGTACATTGGCGGGGTTGAAAGACACGAGCATGAGTGGGAAAAAATCTTCCTCCGAGCAGGATTCAGTGATTACAAAATTGTTGCTGTGTTAGGTATTCGATCAATTATTGAGGTTTATCCTTGACGAACCTGGGCTGTTACCCTTTAAATAATAGTCGTATGGATGCAGGAACCACAACCAAGAATAATATTCATGGAAACAGAAACAGATCTTTTGTCCCCGTGAATAATGTATCCCTCTAGCATTATCCTAATTCAATAAAACATCATTCGACTCTTCCCATATTATTTTTGCAAGTGAAACATTTTGTACAAATACTTTGATTTTAATGAATTATCTTGGTATGTGTGGATTTCCGTCGCCAGCTACTGCAGAGTGCTAGCTTTTGAGCATGTGCATCCATTTGTGCTAAGCAAGAGCCACGGGAGAGAAAAATGAGTTAGCACCAGTGCTAAGGGATGCAGGTATGATGCTAGCATGGCATCAACAATAAAGTTTGCAGCTGGTGCTAACTACATTTTAGTAACAAATTTAATGAATTTTAATTGTCTAAGCATCTATAAAGGTGGTGCTACGGATATAGCAGCAGATGCTAAGAGAGAGAATCTTAGCAATGTGTTTAGGGGTAACGTATGCACATGCTCTGCGGACAGGGATGACGCCGAGGAGTTGCAAACATGGCATTCCAAAAGTCCAGGCTGCAGATGTCTATCACTCATAACTTACTGTTTTGCCCCATTAATCCATTTTCATGGTTTTAACTTATTTTTGTACCAGTTGCGAGGTGTAGGTCTATACTCGGACTCAGTGTGTCAGTCTGTCACGAGTGCATATGTTCCAGCTTCCCTCATCAGTGGTCACAACACATTTTCGCCATAAAAGAAAAGTCTTTTACAATTTATGTTACATCAATAAGAAACACAGATTTTTATGGGGTATTTTCTTGTATGCCACCTAAAAAACTTATAATACCTCATATGCCACTGTTGTCTCAACGACAGGTGAAACTGTGACAATGACACTTGGGCTAGGATGGCATAGATGGAGTTTTAGTTTAAGCCAGTGCCATACAAGGTATGTATCGCCAACATTATCCTGAATGATAGCAAATCTAATCTTGCTCTTGATGGATCATTCGTGATGCTACCATTCCTCCGGACACAGGGGCAAGCTCCAGCTCCAGCTGTAAATATATGATTCTGCACTCCACTTCTGTTACGTTTGTCGTATCTTTTGCGTTAACTAAATTGCATAATTGCTGCTTCTAGCTACGACCAATGAAATGATATTATCCCACCGCTATAAGAAAGTTAGCTTATGTTGGAGTAGGCTCGCGACGGAAGTCCACACATACTTAAGAGTGAATTGCAACAAAAAACACACACAGCACACACATACGGTTTTGTAACCATACTCACTTTACACCAGGTTATTGCCTCTTTTTGCACAAGACACTAGGTTTTACATCCAACTTTTTTCTCATTTTACACTAGTTTCCTGTTAATTAAACTAGGATACACCCCTAAATTGTATTTTCCGTTTCTCAAACAAATTGCAAATGCACACTTTCTTATTTCCAAACAGCTTTCTGTTGCTAGTTTGATCCTCTTACTAGAAACTGCATTATTTGAATTATCTTTCTTCAGGAACTGATAACAAAAGAATAAGTGCTAGAAAACTAAATTTTACGAACTGAAGTCCAGGACAAATTGCTAAAATATCAATATTGATTCATCACACGTGAAGAAAAATATAACTTTGACACTTTATCTCAAGATCTGACCTGACAGCGGGGCAAAGTGATTAGCTACCCTGACATTTGCTACTACAAAAAGGGACAAAAATATCGAATTTTGTTATGAACAATCTGGACTAGCAGGTGAGCCAATAATATGAGGGTGCTCACCTGCACGAAGTTAGATAACTGATTAATTTTTAATCTGTTCGTGTAATGTGCCATGGTGCTACCTTCACTCTGGACAAATTCTAAATTTCTCTTTCACAACTTTGTTTGCTTATTATTTGTAGTGTGCAACAAATGCTGGCTATTCCATTACTAGCAGCAAGCAGCTGTTCGAGCTGTATTTGGAAGCAGCTAAGTTGCTGGGAGTTTTTTAATCTTTTTAACTAATATTTTAGTAATAGCCTGGCCGAAACTAAATTTGCAAATCTAGCACATTTGGTCATTCTATACTGATTGAGTCACTCCAACCGGTTTGGAGTGACTGAACCTTGGTCACTCCAAATTGATTGGAGTGTTGAGCCACTCCAAACTGATTGAAATGACCAAACCTATGTGTTAATTAGGCTGCTTTGAGTACCTAAATTGATCATTTATGCTAACAATTAACCCATTATCTACGTATATTTGTAGTTTCCTATGTTTATGTGATTTGTACAGGAAATAAGTAAGATCAAGGATTCTAAGGATAAAGAGCAGCTGAGGACCTGAAAGGGAGACAAGGAGGCCGTGTCGTTCGGCACCCCGCTGGTGCTGGTCGGCACCAATGGACACGAAGCCGGCCCACTCGAAAGACGAAGCCCAAATAAGCAATTGGAGTCGGGACTGCCTATGCCCAGCGCGCGCTATGCGTAGCCTGGGCATAGCTCGGCCCACGGCCTGCTATGCTACCGGGAGCAGCGCCGTTCAGCTACGCCTCATGCCGCCGCCGCTGCGCCTCTCCGCGCCAAGCTCCGCCGGACGCCGCGCGCCGCCTTGTCGCACCAGCAGTGCACCCCTAAATTCCCCAGCCGCGTCGCCGTCCGGACGTCCACAGAACAAGCGGATGAATGCTTGTTCTGGCCATGGAAGCCATTGTTCCTGAAATTGAAACAGATTGTTCCAAGGAAGAAAGGAATTGTTCCACCATAGAAACGAATTGTTCCATCTAACAAATAGATTGTTCCAAGGAAGAAAGGAATTGTTCCACCATAGAAACGAATTGTTCCATCTAACAAATAGATTGTTCCAAGGAAGAAAGGAATTGTTCCACCATAGAAACGAATTGTTCCATCTAACAAATAGATTGTTCCAAGGAAGAAAGGAATTGTTCCACCATAGAAACGAATTGTTCCATCTAACAAATAGATTGTTCCAAGGAAGAAAGGAATTGTTCCACCATAGAAACGAATTGTTCCATCTAACAAATAGATTGTTCCAAGGAAGAAAGGAATTGTTCCACCATAGAAACGAATTGTTCCATCTAACAAACAGATTGTTCCAAGGAAGAAAGGAATTGTTCCACCATAGAAACGAATTGTTCCATCTAACAAATAGATTGTTCCAAGGAAGAAAGGAATTGTTCCACCATAGAAACGAATTGTTCCATCTAACAAATAGATTGTTCCAAGGAAGAAAGGAATTGTTCCACCATAGAAACGAATTGTTCCATCTAACAAATAGATTGTTCCAAGGAAGAAAGGAATTGTTCCACCATAGAAACGAATTGTTCCATCTAACAAATAGATTGTTCCAAGGAAGAAAGGAATTGTTCCACCATAGAAACGAATTGTTCCATCTAACAAATAGATTGTTCCAAGGAAGAAAGGAATTGTTCCACCATAGAAACGAATTGTTCCATCTAACAAATAGATTGTTCCAAGGAAGAAAGGAATTGTTCCACCATAGAAATGAATTGTTCCATCTAACAAACAGATTGTTCCACCGTAAGCACAAATCAAAATGTTTCAGAGGAAGAGATGGAGGAGGAGCTCGACGCTAATTCACACCAGGGGAGGGCCCGGCGCGGGAGGAGCGGCAGCGGGGCAAACCAGCATGCCGCTAACTGCACGCACACATGCACTAGCCTACTCAACTTGCGCGACACACACGAATGTCACAACTGAACGCACGCACACAAGCGCTACTCAGCTAAACTAATCTAACACATGTGCAAGTCAGGATTAGTGCTAACATAAACACAGTCAATTATGCATTATATTTGCACCAATGAGACATTGGACCGGCCGAACGTTTCACGAATTCTCACCGTAGGTTCTTTTTACACTCGATGGGGATTTATCTTTGACTGACAAAATATTTATTTAACTGCAAGCACAATTCTTGTGCTGAGACTTGAACCCAGATTGGTTGGTTCCCATCGTGTATTTCATAGGTTTTTCTGATAGATGACAATTTAGTACTCGGACCAACTGTTTGGGGACGCTGTATTTACTTGAGGATCATGGACCGCCAACAAGAAAATTTAGAAGTCTGTATATTAGTGTCGATCTGGGTTGAAAGACACATTGATGGGAGGCTTTTGTCTTTCTTATATGAAAGAGAGATTGTGAGGGGTTTGGAACTAGCAGGCTTCTTTCGAGGCGATTGGAACTAGTAGCCTTGACCTATGATGAGCTAGTGGTTGATGTGATGCATTCTTGTGAAATCTAACACGTGAGAATATCCTTTGCCCTGGGTTTCACCAAAATCTGTAGACATTCATACAAGAAAGACCGTACCAGAAATCCAGAATTTCACAAGAATCTAGATGAACTGATACGATGTGTTACCATGTCTATGAAATATGCCTCTGTTTGAGATATTTTACGGTGTTTGCGAGGTACGTGAAGGTACCAAGAAGTACTACAATCAGGACCGTTGATTAAGAAAAGGGCAATGTATGAAATAAAAAATTTATAATAAATGGCAACAAATGGTTAATA
Source organism: Eragrostis tef (assembly GCA_000970635.1). Classification (NCBI taxonomy): domain Eukaryota; kingdom Viridiplantae; phylum Streptophyta; class Magnoliopsida; order Poales; family Poaceae; genus Eragrostis; species Eragrostis tef. The sequence continues at coordinate 14,077 of LAPY01005685.1, forward strand.
ATATAGTAACTAAAAACCTTACCCTTTGTGAGTTACTATTGCCTTCTCTATTCAACAACCGACTCTCTAGTACAATTCTAAGTAGGCAAGTCATAGGCAATACCATTGCATTTACACATTGTAAACAATTTAACGATTTACCCTTTTATAAACCGATCTCATGCCTCAATGATTTATAATATATGTGGAATTAAAGCCGTACAGTTGATTAGAACATTTTGAGATCGGATTTAAAAATATAATATATGTGGTGTGGAAAATTGAGGCCGAACAGTTGATTAGAACATTTCAAGATCGGATTTAAGAATACTAGAGAAGGCAGAAAATCCATGGGCTTCGAGATCAAAATTGACATTTGCGTATTCGATAAGCATTTAATCAGGTTATTTACTCAATTTTCTCTCGGTTACTGATTTGATCTGTTGATGATTACTCAGAACAAGGCGTAAGAGAGATGTGTTCATCTCTACCGGTTAAACTAGACATTTCCTCCTATCCATGCATGAATTCACACCGTGTAGTATTGGAGAAGAAAGGATTCATAACAAGTAAGTTTCAACAAAACAACGTAAGGAAAGATTAGAGGCAATGGACGGTCTATATTTTTTTGACCGAAGTCAGTAGAGGATATCCCAACCTGTTTTTCAATTTTTTTTTATTCCAGTCTAGTTATTCGCTCCAATAGAGAGTTGAACCTAGGTCTGCTAGATGCTACTCAGGTGCTCTAACCATTAGGCTAGAGGCCCTTTCACATGGACGGTCTATATTAAGCGATACGTCGTAAGAGATCTATGTTTTGTATCTTTACCGGGGAGAGGGGGGAGGGGGGCGATCTGTTACAGGCTACAAGCCTACAACCATGGCATGTATACAAGCAAAAGATTGAAAAGTTGAATGGCAGACACTATGAAATAAGTAATTCGACAGAACAGTAGTTACAGCCAAGAAATGTCCACTTCAGCAAGAACATCTATGCAACCAAAACAAATAGTCAAATGTAGATCAACCAAAGCAATTGGTCAAATGTAGACATGGCATGTATTACACATGACCACACACAATGTCGACAAGCTTGCGGAAGTTTATGGTGGACCCACCGTGGGGCTCAAACGCCCTGGCAACCATGGCCTGCAGATCCCTCGCCCTGGCCCTCATCCGAGCCCCTTCCTCCCCGGTGAGCACCGACGCCACCGCCGCCGCCACGCGTCGATGTCGGCGAACACCATGCCAAATCCCCACATAGATTCCACGGCCCGCGCGTTCATCATCTGGTCGCCGAAGAAGGGGCGGCACAGCATGGGCACCCCGCCGGAGATGGCCTCGACGACGGCGCCCCAGCC
>LAPY01005685.1:15585-26723 GCA_000970635.1 Eragrostis tef
GCCCCCCGTGCCGAAGCTGACGTACGCGACGGAACACGCGGGACGGCCGTCGAGCCACACGAGGCAGCCATGCTTGTCGCCGCCGTCACGGGCGGCCGCGTCGGAGACGGGGATCAGGTGGTAGGGGCCGATGGGTAAGCTATTGGGGATGGCGTCGGCGATGGCGGCTGAGATTTCCGACGGGAAGAGGCCGGGGAAAAAGTTCAGCGCGGTGGCCATGGCGGCGCGGGGCAGCCGCCCGACCATGCGGTGGAGGAGGCGGCTCATGACGCGGAACATGTCGCCACCCGTGTCGGGGTCGCCGAAGGGGAGGTCCCGGATGCGGAAGCTCCCGAGGCCAGGGTAGCCGGTAAGAAGCTCGTTGCCACGGCTCCCAGCTGCATGCACATTGATCGACGTGCAACAACAGTTAGTGTTTTCTCCGTTTTTAAATTATTGTCATAGTTAAATTTTTGAATCATGTTTAACCATCTTACTCAAAATATATAATAGTAGTAGAAATGAGTGAGGTTCCATACATAAGTGGATGGAACTGACCACACCATCGCCGATGTCTGCACGGATGGCGTCGCCGTGGATGTGTGCGAGAAGCGCGCAAGGGCCGCCAGTCCAGACAGCGACCCAGGGCACCCCAGCCTCCGCAGCCATGGACACGAACGCGTCCCCGACCACGCAGCTCAGGCGAGCCCGCCATCCTCCGCGGCGTCAAGAAACAGCTCTATCCGACGCCACGACGGCGTCCGCTCGTCCCATTGCACCGGCCATACCTTGACGAGCTTCAGGTTCGTGGGGAAAGCAGCAGGGCCACGAAGCCGCGCGAGGGAGTCGTGGCTGGAAAGGAAGGAGACGGTCGCTGACGGCGCCGCGGCGGCGAGGGCGCGCGCGACGGCGAGGAGCTTCGGGGCGTGGGAGCTGAACGGGAATGCCACCACAGCGATGTGCGGAGAAGCCATTGCCGTAACAGCTGGTTTCGTACGTTCCGTGTGTGGGAATTTTCTAGCCTAGAGGGTCGGACATACAACATGCTCTGTATGACTTCCTTTTATTTTTCTTTCTTTTCTTTTCTTTTCGGATGAAAAAAGGTGACGACTTCACTCGGACCACTCGATCGTCTGCGTAGAACACATCTAATTATCTAGATTTAAATCAACCGTAGATAGAGTCTGAAAAATGAAATTCCCGACATTATTGACACGAGTCAGCTTGTAGTTGTGTGGACCACGATACCTAGAGCCTCTACTCTACCTATCAGTTTGTGTGTGGATTTTCCGAGATTGACTTCATGTCTGAGAAAAGGGGATCTTGTTATAACGACATTTTTCGTTGGAGCGAAGGCTTGATCATCACTGGTTCTGGTAGAACGACAAGTTATTATTTGGTCGTTTCCAATATTGACATGTGGGATCTATCGCTTTCAAAAGGAGAGAATCAAACAAAAAAATATCAAGCTCAGGGTAATGGCGTCTTGTGAGCTTCCTCACCCGCATTCTGTGACTTGATAGTGACAAATTTTGATAGGAAATAAATATTCTGAGTTACTAACTCTTCGACTAGTTAAAATTTTGAAAATCGTTTATACTACATACTAGCTAGTATCATACATGGCGCACATCTGAAATTGTTAACATAGACTATATAAATATTGTTAAATAGTGCATATGTAGCATAGAGTATATTACGTCAGATGACGTCAGTGTATAAGCGAAACCTTAAAAAAAAGGCATTGTGTTATAACGACATTTTTCATTGGAGCCAGATTATTTTGCACTGTCGAAGGTTGGGCGTATCAGTATTTGGTCGAAGGAAAATTTATTATTTGGTCGCTTCCATTAGTAACATGTGGGGTCCGTCAGTTTTGAAAGGAGAGAATAAAACAAGATATCATGCTCAGGCGTCGTGTGACGTTGCTCACACACATTTTATGACCTGATAAAGCTAGTGGTGGTATTCTGATTGTCTGGAGACGCTCCCTGGCTACCACAGGTGACAGTCGAGTAGATAGATAATCACAGTACCTCGGTTCAGTTCACCTCTGCTACTGGGAATTCTTGGTGGCTGACCTGTGTTTATGGTCCGCAAGGAAATGAGTCAAAGGTTCAGTTTCTTCAGGAGTTACGGGATATCAGAGTTCAGTGCCAAGGCCCTTGGATGCTGGCGGGTGACTTTACTCTGATTCTTAAAGCTGAAGACAAGAACAATTCCAACATCAACAGAGCTATGATGGGTCGCTTCAGAAGATTTGTCGATGATCTCGCTCTCAAGGAAATTCCTCTTCATGGACGCAAATATACTTGGTCAAACCAGCAAAATAATCCTACTTCGGTCAGAATGGACAGGGTGCTGTGTACAGTAGACTGGGAGGATCTATTTCCAAATGTCTTATTGCAGAGTACAGCCACTGATGACTCTGACCACTGTCCACTCCTCCTTGGCCTAAAAGATAACAAACCCAGCAAACGGCGTTTCCATTTTGAAGCCTTTTGGCCCAAGCTGGAAGGATTTCATGAGGCAGTTGAGGTAGCTTGGAACTCAGTTGAGGCCAAGTATTGTCCTTTTGTCACGCTGGACTTGAAACTAAAGGCCACTGCTAGGGGGCTGCAAGCGTGGAGTGATAAGAAGGTTGGGAAGGTTGGGCATGTCAACTCGCAGCTGAGTTTAGCACGGGAGCTATTACATCGCTTGGAGATAGCTCAAGATGGTCGGCCGCTCACAGTTGAAGAAATCTGGCTAAAGAATAGCCTCAAGAAACACTCGCTCGCGCTTGCCTCACTCCAGCGAACTATAGCTCGGCTGAGATCAAGAATTCGATGGCTAAAGAATTGGATGGCTCAAAGAATTTTGTAGGCAGTCTCGTCTCGGATGATCATGTATACACAAGTCATGAAGATAACGCCAAACTGGTGGATGAGTTTTATGACAGCCTCCTTGGTGTTGACTCGTATCGAGAACACACTATTTATCTCCAGGCTGCTGGCATCTTTCCACACAATCTGGACGATTTGGACATATCGTTTTCCGAGACCAAAGTATGGGAGACTATCAAGCAACTGCCCGGCTGACAAGGCGCCCGGTCCGGATGGCTTCACTGGATGTTTCTATAAATCCTGCTGGTCCATAATAAAGGCTGCAGTATCTGCTATTTGGAGCTGGAAGTTCATGGATTTCGAAATTTTGAACTCTGCTTACATCACGCTGATCCCAAAAAAGGAAGGGGCTGACCAAGTCAAGGATTTTCGACCGATAAGTCTGGTGCACGGCTTTGCTAAAGTGGTGACCAAGTTGCTGGTTAATCGGCTCGCTAGCAAATTACAGGGAATGGTGTCTCCTAACCAAAGTGCATTTATCAAAGGTCGTTTTATACAAGATAATTTCATACTGGTTCAGCAAACAGCCAGATTTCTACATCAACAGAAGCAGCCTAGAATCCTCCTCAAGCTTGATATTTCCAAGGCCTTTGACTCTGTGTCGTGGCCTTTCCTCTTGGAGGTCATGCAGCAGCTGGGTTTTGGGCAAATATGGCGAGATATTATCTTTGGTTTACTCTCTACTTCCTCTATACGAGTTTTGCTGAATGGGATTCCCGATGAGTTATTTCTCACCGGCGAGAATTGCGGCAAGGGGACCCTCTTTCCCCGATGCTTTTTATTCTAGCCATGGATGTGTTGGGTTACATGTTCACAAAGGCGGAGAGTGAGGGGATGCTCCTGCCCCTCTCTACAAGAACTTTGAGGCACCGGATTTCTATATATGCAGACGATGTGGTACTCTTCCTCCAGCCAGTGGTGGAAGACATCGCAGTCACCTTGAATATTCTACACTTATTTGGTACGGCCTCTGGGTTGCGCAATAATGTGCAGAAAAGAAGTGTGTTTCCTATTAGATGTGAGGAAGATGATATTACAATTTTGCAAGACATGCTCCCATGCGACATCTTTGAATTTCCTTGCCGTTATCTGGGCCTGCCGCTGTCCCTAAAGAAGCTCACTAGGGATCAGGTTCAACCGATTATTGACAAAATTGCAGACCAGCTGCCTGGATGGAAAGCTGATGTAATGATGCGGGCGGGACGGCGAGTGCAAGTTCAGTTTATGCTCACGGGCATGCTTATTTACCTTGCTATGTGTTGACGGTCGCTATGCCCTATTAATTTAATTCAAGTTAAACCGCAAGCGCACGGTGTATCATTGCAGCATTTTACCTTGGAGTATTCCAGTGTATCAAATTTCCTCAGGGAAGCAACTCGGATAAAGTATATCGTTACTTTATAAAGACTTAACTAAAAGAATACTACTAATCCAATAATTGGGGTAAACTCAATGATAGATAAGGATAGAAATGATTCACACTATCAAAAAGGTGTCAAGTAAGTCGTAGGTAAGTAAATCTATTTGATATAACGAGTGAGTACAACGAATTCTAAGCGTTGGTAAAATGATGCTCAAGTCCTAAGTTGATTCTAAAGCTATATCGATCTCACGAGGAGCTGTCACCACCACGATCTGATTCTACACTTGAGCCATAATCTTAGTCCTGTCGGGATTTACGGTACACCTATTGGGCTAACCGAACGTGGCCGACTTCAAGAGACGGACAAGGCTGTCACCACTTGCCGCCTACGGCCCCCGTGGGCTTCGTCGTATTCCGTAGCTAGCGCTAACCTAGGCACCACGCCTACGCTAACAACTAGTACCTCGCCTAGCACGTGGTTAAGCAAATCGAGATAGTCGAACGACTCTTCATATTAATTGACAAAGAGAAGTTCACACCGAGGAACGCTCAGCACAAGACGAAATTACCCGCTAAAGATATCTTAAAGACTTTGTTCTAAATCAAGTAAGGCATATAATGAAACTTGCAAGATATAAACAAGGACCAACTTGTATTGATTTTCACTAAGTACTTGATACAACGGAAATTGAAAAATAAAGATACAATGGACTCTTGCTTACCAAAATTGAAAAAGAAAGATACAATGGACTCTTGCTTACCAATTCTGAAGACAACTTTCAGAATCGGGGCGAGTGGCCGACTCGACTCTAACTCCAAATAGACTACTACCTAGACTCTAAATGGTGAACAAGACGAAAACTGGACTTCTCTCTGGTGTGTCTTGATGCTCCCCTCGCCTCCAGGTCTTGGGCTCCTTTTATAGAGTGGAAGAGGTGGTTTGGGGGGGTCGGCCGACCTTGGTGGGTCGCTCGACCTGTCAGAGTAGGTCGGCCGACCCAGGGACGTCGCCCGACCCTTGACCAGGGTCAGTTGTCCCCTCAATGGCTTGGATCCCACCTTGGTGGCGGTTGGATGGCGGTTGAGGAGGTCGGTTGGTCGAAAAATCCTTCGAAGCATTGGATTGAGGCGGTGGAACTTGGACGGCTTGATTGGGAGCTGAGTTGGACGTCGCCCGACGTCGAATGGATCGGGCGACATGGTTGACACGTCGGCCGATGTGTAGCGGGTCGGGCTGGAGGGTTGACTCCCACGTCACCCGGTGCTTCCCGCGTCCAATTGCTTCACTTATTCGATTCATATGGTCGTGGTGACTTGGTGGAGTATGTTGGATAAATTCCACGGCCATTGAACATCATTTGGTACCGGCTGACTTATCGATGATCACGTCACCCGGTTCTTTCATTGTCTTTTGCCTCGAACCTCTTCTCCATATGGTCGTGTTGTCATTGTGTAGCACATTTCCACAGCCACTTGACCATTTGGACTTGATTTGGGTCGGGTGACGTACGGATGTGTACGTCGTCCGAGCCTCGCTTGACCGAATTGGCTTCATAACTTGTGTCCAATCTTCATGATGTTGGGGTTTCACCATTTCTTTATTAAAATCATGCCAAATTACCTCGAACCCTGCAAAACAATGGCGGATACACAACTTGTGAAAATTGATTAGTAAATAAGCAAACTATGCCTATGGTCTTGCATTCTTACCCTTTTATTCTCGGATTTAGTGCAGAAATATTGGCGTTTAAGTGACGCCAACACTATGGCCATTGACCTTCCAATGTGGGCTCTAAATGCGATTGATAAAATCAGAAGAGGGTACCTTTGGCGTGGTCAAAAGGACGCCAAAGGAAGACATTGTCTGGTGGCATGGGGCAAAGTGTGCCGGCCTTTGGAGCTGGGCGGCTTGGGCATCTCTAGTTTGAAGGAGCTAGGCTGGGCACTCTGTATGAGATGGTTGTGGCTGGAGCGAACTGAAACGAATCGCTTCTGGGCAGTCTTACCTATTCAGGTTCCCGACAAGGTTCGTGCCCTCTTTTCAGTGGCCTTGCAAACTGAAATTGGTGATGGAGCAAACACGTTCTTTTGGACTGATCGCTGGCTATACGGGCAGCGGATTAGTGATATTGCCCCTCGGCTGTTTGCCATCATACCTAAGCAAAGAGTTAGCAAGTGAACTGTCCAGGAGGCACTCATAGATAGGACATGGATTTCTGATATTCAAGGGGCAATAACAGTTGGTGTAATAGTGGAGTATTTGCATTTCTGGGATATCTTACTCGACTTGGAGCTGCAGCATGGAGTCAATTACAGTCACTTATGGAGGCTTTCTTAAAATGGTGTCTACTCCGCAAAATCAGCCTATGAGAGCATGTTCCTGGGCTCGACCACATTTGAGCCATACTCGAGGATTTGGAAAACCTGGGCGCCTCCAAAATGTCGGTTCTTTATGTGGCTGGTAGCACATAACAGATGCTGGACAGCAGATCGATTAGCGCGCCGAGGGATGAACCATCCAGCAAAGTGCCCGCTCTGTGATCAGGAGGACGAAACTATTGATCATATACTGGTTTCATGCGTCTTTGCACGGTAGTTTTGTTTCGCTTCCTAGGACAAGTCGATTTGTAGGACTTATCTCCTCAGCCTAATGCGCACTCTTTTATAGATTGGTGGAGACTCGCAAGTGCTACTTCTGGAGGGTTAACTGAAAAGGGTCTGAATTCTCTCATCATTCTAGGCGCCTGGGTTCTTTGGAACCATAGGAACAGGTGCGTCTTTGATGGGATCTCTCCTAGCTTGCCTGTCATCTTGGTTCAGGCTGAGGAGGAGAGATATTTATGGGAGTTGGCTGGGGCGAAAGGAGTATCATTTCTAACAGCCCCACTCCCTGTAGAATAGGTGGTTCTTCAGGTCGTATTTTCAGTTGTAAACAGGCACGAATGTAAATCAAGAAACAAGTGTGTGTGTGTGTGTGTGTGGTGCGGGTGTGTTGTATTGGCTCTGCCCATCATCTTTCTTCTTAATACAATGGAATGCAGTTCTCCTGCGTTTTCGAGAAAAATATAAGAATAAAATTTTGATAGGAAATACATATTGCGAATTACGTCAGATAAAATTTTGATAAGAAATTGTTAACAAATTTAAAATTTGAAATTCGATCATATATTTGAATTTACATATGCACGTTCTTGTTGGGTTGTTGGCTGGAATAGTTATGAAATGGTGTTTTCGGATTAGCAAAATATTGGGTGGGCCATGCAGCGGTTTATCGACCTCTGTTGTCAGCATCAATATCATCTTCACTTTGTAGTTTGTACATAGCCCTCTGATTTCAAGCTGATCAGATAGAGTTTCTTGTCAAATTCCATCACTCCCTGCTTGGGGATTCTGTTAGGGTCCTTGACTGCTACCTTAAGCCTAGCAATCTCAAAGTAGCTACTGAACAGAGTGTTCCAATCAATGTTGGTAATTCTGCCAAGGGTAGAAGTAAGCTGCTGAAAGGTGACGCAATCACTCCACTTAGGAGGTATTCCTGTCACTTGTAACCAAATTTCTACCAGCTCTCCAATTGGCTCAATCTCGCCATTCTATACTTTTAGTGATACCAAAACCTCTTTCTTGTCTAGGTAGAAATAGGTCATTCCTTTGGATGAAATCACTAGTTCATCCAGACGCTTATGAGGTGGGAACGTGACCACAAACCTGTATTCATCCATCTCCTTGAGCTGCCAATTCCAGTCTACTTCAAACAAACTCTTCAGTTCCTTACAATGTCCTCTTGCTCTGTCTCACCCTCCTCAACAGTAATGACACCACAGTTGTCAAAGGAACTCCAATGAGACGCCCTATTCGGTATGCTAGCAATATCCATATGGTAGAAGCGTAATCCTTTGTTAGCATTCCAATAGTACTCAACCATTCTCCTGCGGCTTCTTCCATTCAGGATACTCATCATCTTTGTGAAATTGAATTCTACAGATGTACAAAAGATTTTCTCTAGGACATTCAGTGTTGTAGTGACCATTCTCACCGTAGTTGTGGCAACTGATGGTGGCCGACTTGGGTTGGGTTTTGGATGTAGTTGTCTCCTCCTTTTGCTGGTGACTTCCTGGTATTCTTCGGCTTGTTCTGATCCTGATTCTATCTCACTGGTGGTCTCGGCCGAGGACCAGAATTGGGTGCCCTGGGTTGGAACCGCTGTCCAAATCCCTGACCAAACTGTGGTGAAGGTGGATGGGGAGGAGGATTTGGGGAAAATCCATACGGCGTCGACGGCTGACCTTGGTAGAACGGCGGTGCCGGTGGCGGGTAGGGCAAAAATTTGGTTCCACCCTTGGTTTCACTGCACCCATTCATCCTCGGGGCCCGACCTTGAATCCCTTCTGCGACCTCTCCCCGCCATGGATTTGTCCTTGACTGATTGAAGAAAGGTCTTCCTCATCCCCTTTCCCCAACAATCCTCCGCGAAATTCAGACTCTTCGATTCTAAAACCCACAGATCGTTGTCGCCGACAGTGAAGCAATCTTCAGTTCGGATCTGCTTCACTTCCCACACCTCCTTCCTCACCCAGACTAAGGTACCTGACGAAACCCTAGTTCCTCTTGGGACTCTAGTTGTGAGGTGGCGGCGACGGCTGTACTGCTCGCGATGAACCAGAGTTGCCCAAACTATTCCTCAATTGCCCCTCCTTCCTGGATCCGGGCTAGAATTGGGTTGCGGGTTTGCTGCTCCGAGTCCTCAAATGACAATTCATTTTGCGGTCAAGAGCTCGCCACCTGTTTCTCTGCCCTCCTCGTTCACCATTTTCAAATTGAAGTTGAGACCCCGCGCGAAGGTTGCAACTCCATGATGGCGTCCTCTGCTTCGGGGGGAATCCTCTCTCCCTCACCAGAGAAGAAACCATCCTCCACGACTGCTGGGATGGATTTGGCTTCAACCTCCCTGAGAACTACTCCAAACTCAGCGCCGAAGTCCCCTGACTCGCACCATTGTCCGCGAGGCTCGGTTGTGGAGCATCTCCCGAGATGGCGGAGGTCTGCTGCTCGGTGACCTCATCGCCGGCGGCGGCGACAGCTGGAGTGGTGGTGGCGGTGGCGGGTTGTCTCCTGAGACGATGCTCCTATCGCTCTCTAACCCTAACATTTTTTCGTCCGAGTGTACCCAATTGGCCCTAGCAGGTTTGCAACTACAATCATCAGCATCTCTAGAACACCCACATCTGGCCGCCCTCCCTCCGCTCCGCCACGCCGATGGGCGGAGTAGGAGTTGGTTGCTCAGAGCCGGAAGCTTCTCCTTGTCGTGACGCAGGAGTGGAGGTTCCTTTGACGAACCGCTTGTACTATTATCATTATGATAGCCAGCACAATTTCTTCAAACCTCCCGTACAGTGGTATGAAGAAAGTAGCAAAATGGACAATGTGGTAGGGGGAACAAGACAAAATGGCTTTTCTCATAAGATGGTTTTCCTCTTACAAATTGTTGACTAAATCTTTTGTAGTTGTTCTCCGTCTAGTTCTCCGAAAATACCTTTGTAAAACAGTCATATATATCGTAGTAAAACAAACTGACCAGTGCAGGCATGGCAGCAATTTGTATCATGATCTTAAAAACACATTCAATATCTCACGATACTCAATGAATTGTTCCGACAATTACATCGCAGTATATATGTAGATTGTCCTGTTAGAATTCAAAAATCTAGCAGTCTTCTCGTATCCCTTTATTCTAAAATTCGTGGTTTATTCTTCAACCTTCTAATGAATGTATTTTATGCTTGGGATGATATGGACAGATATTTAGAAATTTAGGATTCCCATTTGCTTGTTCATGCAACCGGGTAGGATGATTGCTTGCCAATACCGCAGGCACCAACGCCCCTTTGCAGCCTCATGTATCCTCCCTCACCCCAGGTTTCACCGCACTGGTTCTTGTGAAGCCAGTACTGAGTCCCATCATCCGCCGTGCCATACCCAATCGCCGTCACCGCGTGGTTTATGTTCTCACCGCAGCCATCCGCGGTCATGACGCCTTGCTGGTACAAGTGGAATTCGCTTGAGCTCGCGTCAATTCCAACGGAGACTGGCTGGTTGGCAACGGCGGCAGCGAGTGCATCCTCATCTTCAGTCGGCACATCCTGGTAGCCGCTGATCGTGGCGACCGGCTGGACGGACTGGCACATGCCCTGCTCTGCGGTGTATGGGTAGGCTTCCTCGGTGCTAATTCCGCCGTTGACGACGACATATTGGAAGGCGTCGTCCATTAAACCACCTTTGCAGCCTCTGTTGTTTCCATTGGTTGAGCAGTCAAGGAGCTGCTGCTCGGACAGAGATGCCAGCTGCCCGGACGTGATCTGGTGGAGGCCCACCATCCATTTCTCGTGCTTCGCCTTCATCACCTCCTCTCCGTAGCCGTGGGAGGACAGAACCCGGGCCTCAACCACAAACGAGATGCGCTCCATCATCGTCACAATAGTGAGCAGAATGAGGGCCGTCCTGATCAGAGGCCTGCTGCCAATCAAGGACGCCTTGTTAGCTACCTTGGTGCTTGGTTTAAGTGTGAAGCTGGCTTGGATGTGTTGTTGGTGGTGTGCGGTTCAGTAGCAGGATGCAAAGGGTTAATATAGAAGGTATGGTGCCGAAGCGCCGAACTGAACTGTTGGAGTCCATTGGATTGCTGGACACGTTCAATGCTCCGGTCCTTATGATGGCAACACCAACTTATACGTTGAATGTTTGAATTTTCGTGCAGTCAAGAGTCGGAACCTTACGAAAGCGAAGTTCACTTCTAGAAAGGTATGCAAGTGAAGTCTATACGCGCATTCCTCCACTCCTGCTCCTAGCTACGTACATATATAGTGCCGTTCGGATGGAGATTGTGACACCCCGTGTCACTAAAATCCCTGCTAGTG
>LAPY01005688.1:2503-14862 GCA_000970635.1 Eragrostis tef
ACAGAAATAATTGCATGCCTTAAATCCAACTTTGGTCAAAAATGAGACACACGGCACTTTTTGCATTAAACTATATCACCTTTGGGCAGAAATAGAAATAACGCATGAAAATTATCTATGACATCACAATATTGCTATTATCAACTTTGGTCAGAAAATAACAACATCATGATTAATTCTGAACAGGAATCTATGAATTGAAATCAAATTCTCCCTTTGGTTCGAATTTAAAATCAATGCCAATAATGAACAATCAAATATCTATGCAGCGGAAACATGAATAATCTGTAGTAAAAACTTAAACAGAAGCATAATAACAATTTTCTGGTCTCTGGAAAAATTATCGCTTTGGTTCAAATTCAAACAGAGACGAATTCTATCAAATTTCATCAAAAAAACTGCTTCTGGAAAAGTTCAAACTAATTCTGAAACCATTCTATTCTTTTTCCATTTTGGGCCCGTAAAACCAACACAGTAGAATGCGGTCCGGTCCATTCGCGCGTCCCATACCACGCGAACTCTCTGTGCGGCCCGGCCCAGCAGCGCGAAATTCACAGGAAAAAAGGAAAAATAGCACACATCGCATCCCACTCGAAAGTGCGGCTTAACAGGTTTTCTCACCCCCGCCTCCATCTTAGCCGTTCATCAAGATTGACGGCCGATATCCATTTGAGTTCGAATAAAACCGCGGAAAAATCGGACGCCTGCAAACCCTAGCCTCATTTCGTTTCTGTCTCGCCTCCTTCCCTCACCGCGCCGCACGGTGGCGACCCGGCGGCGATCGGAGGAAACAAGGCGGCGCCGCCGCAGATCCCCTCGCCGGTCGAGCGGCTCTGTGACGGTGCTTGAGCCCGCGGCGCAAGTCGACGACGAGCGTGGCTCAGTTTATCTTTGCCGCGCAAAAGCGGTGGTCGAGCGCCGGCGAGCGGCGCTCATCTGTTCTGTCCGCACGAAGGCGGTGGGTTGCGCGACGCGAAACTGGTAAGTCTCCGTCGGCTCCCCTCTGTAGATCTAGGGTTAGGGTTAGGCAAAAACAATTCGAAACTCATCTCCTTCTAATCTCTGCGACTCGGTCTAGATCTATTGACTAGCAAGGCTCTGGCACCATTGTAAGAATATGTGGATCAACTAGCAGTAGAGGTAGCTGAGTCCTAGTGTCTATTTAGCCTTGAACTTGATGCTCAGATCCAGTAGAAATGGGAGTGGGAGTAGTACCATCGGTCGATGACTGTCCTAGTGCCGCCATTGAGGCGAGCGGCGACGATGTGCTTGACGGGGTGGTGGTCGGCGTCGGTGTGGGCGTCGCCGCAGCGCCGGCGAGCTCCTCGTCGGCATCGGCGTTCGGAGTCGTGGTCGGCGGCGGGTCTTCCTGTCGCTGGCTGCGCTAAACCCTAGATCGATAGGGTGTGTTTGGTGGGGTGTGTGGCGGCGCGGTGAACCTCGTCCCGTGCGCCCCGGCCCCCATCACTCTCTTTATACGCGCAGTGCGACAGGGGCCCACCAGCCATAGAACGGGCTTGGCGCCCCCGATCGCAGGGAGATCAACCTAACACTGGCAACCCCCGTCGAGGTGACGCGGAGGGCGACATATCTGAAGCTGGCGCCGATTTGGGTTTGGGGCAAACTCCGTGCTGGTCACAGGCGAGCCCGCCTCCACGCCTGCAGGCCTGATGGCCGCGGCGCCGCCCTCCATTCCCCGTGGCGTTCTTCTCTTCTTCTTCTTTTTTTTCCCCCCTTTCCAGTTGCGTATGTGTGCGTTACAGAGGAGACATAGAGAAGTGCCTAAGGGTATTTTGGTCGTTTTGCATTGCTCCAGTGTGAGTTTTCACGGTAGAAGCGACGGAAGGGCAAAAAGGGAATCGAAATTTTGTTTTGGTCCTCATAGAGAACTTCATATCCAAAAGGGCCATGGAAGGAACCTTCATTTGTTTCGAGGCCATACAAGGAATTTCCTCAAATAAATAAGGAACAAAGGACGAAACACAACAAGCCGGCTCGCTTCCTTCTTACACAACAAAGTTACCACTTAAATCCAGGACAAGTGTACGTCCACGTCTAGAATTCTTACTTATGTATAGAATCATATACGCAAAATATCAAGGTGAAATCTGAATCAAACTCCGTGCCCAGCGGCACCTCGCTGCTTCCTCATTACCAGATGCCTCACGGTCAATTCATCTCGTGACCGCCATGGTCATGGTCTCTCCCCTCCACAAGGTCATCGACGCCGGCCGGTGGGACGTGGAACGCCCACTCGGCCGTGCTGGACGCCGGCTTCGTGCCGCTGCCCCATCCGTCCCGCAAGCGCGGCCCCGTTCCCAGATCGACGGGCAGGACGGCGTCGGCCCTCTCGTTCCAGTACACCGCGCCGGAGCTTCTGCGCCGCCGGCAGGGCGCGCAAGCCTCTGTCGTGCTGAGACAGCAGGTCTACGGGCGGAAGATTATATTCTACGTCCAGCGCGGCGACGCCCGGCCGGTGGCGTCGTCATGGGTGACGGTGGACGTGTTCGCCGCCGGGGCGCTGCTGTCTGGCTGCCTGGATGCCACGGCGCGCGCGTTGAGGCGCGACGCGAGTCTGTCAGCGCTGTGGCGCGGGCTCTGCGACGCGCTGTGCCGTCGCGCCCTCGTCGACCTGTGCCGCGGGAACGGCGTCGCGCTGGAGCCCTCATTCGCGTCGCTCCCTTACGACGTCGTTCTGGCGATCCTGGCACGGGTCAGGGATGGCGCAAGCCTTGCGGGAGTCGGGGTCACCTGCGCCGTGCTGAGGCGCCTGGTCGCCGAGCACGACCGCGAGCTCTGGAAGCCCAGGTACGACAGGAGAGTGGTGGCTCCTCGCGCGTCGTCGGCTGAAAGCGACAACAACTGCGGCGGCTCGACGGCGTGGGGGCTGTCCCTGCGGGTTGCTCGTCTGCGCTCATCCTACCTCGACAAGCTGCGCAATCGCTCTACATGTTTGGATCGTTTTAAGCTGCTGGTGCTGCCGGCAGACCCCTTCTCCGAGTCCGAGCGACGGAGGACGGCAGCGAGGGGCTGGGGCGCCGCAGGGATTGGGCGGGTGCCGAGGTCTCGTGCCCAGGAGGACCTGTGGCCGCGTCACGGCGCCGGCCCTGTACATGCCCCGCTGTCCTCGTCTCGTGGCCAGGAGAAGCGGCGCCATGTCCACGCCCCGTCTTCTCGGTACCGATGGAAACACCGGTGAGCCGTCGTTGATATATACATTCTTCTCTGTACTTTTATCTGCATTGCGTTAAAAAAAAGGGGGAAAATATTGCTCGAGATGCATGGATGCCCTTCATTCAGTGAAGTGATCCCGGAACTGTGTATTGAAACGACCGTTTGTTTCGAGAAATTAAGCACCCTGTAGTTGTGTTTCCATTGTGTCATGCAAACGGCTCTGCGGATTGGAAATTTCTTTTGCGGGCCTGAGGTACGTACGGCCCCTAACCCAGATGATGCCACGCTCACTTTGAGATTTGGAAAACGTCAACTCCCTCCCACCCCGTGACTCCCAGCCTTGCGCGTGTCCCGTAACTGAATATGTGGCTTCGTTTGGGAGGGGCCGCGCGTCCTGCTGGTCGCAAAAAATCCACGTAGCTTTGCGGATCCACAAAACCTGAAACGCAAAACAATATATATCTTTACTCCTTATTATTTCTTTTCTGATTTTACGTGCGTCACATACCTCTCTTCTAAAGTAAAAACCCGGCGCCGACAGGTGGGGCACATCCGTGATTAGCTCCCCACCCCGTGACGATTGAAAAAAGAAAAACGCAGGCTCTCGGCTCCCTCCTCCATCGCCGCCGCCGCGCCCTCCTCCTCCCACCAGAAAGAAGTAGCCGAGGCGGGAGTGCGGGACCGGCACTCGCCGGTACACCGCCGCTGAGGTCGAGCGCGAGCCGACTCCCCCTGGCGCGGGTCGCGGAGGGCGCGCAAAAGAAGCTTCTCAGCACCACCGGAGCTCCCCACACGATTATCTACCCTTCATTCATGCTTTAACATTCGCACTCCATCGATCTGAGCCGTTAGATCTCCAATTCAGCATCCATGTTGAAAAATTCATGATCTGAACCGTCAAATTTCCACCCCATAGTCTTCCAGCCGTTGGATAAGGGTGGGGAGCTCCCACTAGGCTGAGAAAATCCGCGTTGCGGAGAGCGCGGACCTCGTGAGAGTGGAGCGCACGTGCGCCGCGCTGAGGCGCCTCGTCGCGGACCACGACAGCGAGCTCTGGAAGCCCAGGTACGACGAGGCGGTGGCGACTTGCGCGTCGTCGTTGTGTTTCAACGACAGCTGCGGCGGCTCGCCGGCGGCGTTGATCAGTTGGAGGGAGAGGCACGAGAGGGTCAGTCCGACGAGGGTGTCCCTGCGGCTTGCTCTTCTGCTCTCATCCAATCGTTCTCGACATCTCGGTCGTTGTAATCCGCCAGCAGACCCCGACGCCGAAAGACGACGAAGGAGGGCTGCGAGAGAAGGCTGGCGCGCCGCAGGGATCGGGCGGCTTCCGATGTCTCGTGGTCAGCACCAGGACGACCTGTGGCCGCGGCATGGTGCCGGCGCTGTTCATGCCCCGTCCTCGTCTCGTGGACAGGAGAAGCGGCGGCACGGTGCCGGCGCGGTTCACGCCCCGTCTTCGCGGTACCGATGGAAACACCGGTGACGGGCCGGTCGTGGATAAGTTCTCTGTACTACTATTTGCAGTGCGTAAAAGAGGCGAAGAAAAAACGGTGGATGGATGTCCTGCATTCCACGCACTGAACTGCGGATCAAAAGTTCGAAACGAATGTTGATCCCACAAAACTGAAACGCAAGACAGTATTATAAAGACAGCGATCAAACCTGCGGCTTCAGCGCTTGCACCGTCATGTTGTAGGACTATGTGTTTGGAAAACCAGGGGAAAAAAACAATGTGTTTGCAAAACAAGGGAAGAGAACCTTGAAAGTAGTAAAACTACCTGGAGCCAAAGACTACGAAGGATCCAGCCCGACACCTATCTACGTACCCCTGGCTGGTGAGTACAAGATCCCACTTTCAAATACCTCGCGTCAAACTCCGTTAATTTGCTGAACTTCAGCTGCAGTTCTCTGGTTGTTTAATTTACTTGCCTATGTATCGATAGTCTATCCAAATAGGAAATTACTCGCCGGAATTGTACAAAGATATTCAAGATCGAGATTGTATTATGGGGCGACAATATCAATATAAACGAAAGTATCCTTACATTTTGCATCCATGTTTATAACTATTATGTTTTACAAAAATGCATGCTTGTCGATGTGTACCACAGTTTGTAGGTAGTATTTCCATATGACTGCTTGTTGCCCTAGTTAATCTATTATTTTGTTTTATACGTAGAATTTCTTAGCCATGCTACCTGTTGGGATGGGAATGGTATGATATGACTAACTGAACTGTAGCCACATGAGGAGGATTGGTATTTATTTTTTTTTTGAAACAAGCAAAATTGGTAATTAGTTTAGCAAGAAGGAGCTTAGGATTCGATGAGAGAATTGCCAGAACACCACTAGTACACAGCACCATTCCATGACCGCATCGGCAAGAAGGAGCTTAGGATTCGATGGTTCTATTGGGAGGACGCCTTTACTAGCTAGTGGTGTGTATATTTAGTCTAAAAGTACTAAATAAATAAAATATCGACACCAAAATGCTAATGAACAAATTACAATATTTGTGTCTTTATACCCAGGAAAAACACTTTGAGATCATAGAAACAAAATAATCAATTTACCACGTTTGGTTGAAACATGCTTACAGAAGCGAAATGTTCATTTTTTCCTTATATAACTGAAGAAAAGTGTTTATGTGTACGTTGCCAAAAGTTGCAAGCTCGCTAGTCTGGTAAATTCCTTCAATTGAATAATTCCTATTTAGCTCTGTGAATGTGGTTCTTTTTGAGATCACATCTGTCAATGTGTTTGTTAGGCAATTAAGTTTGCTCTTTTGTATTGTAAAGAGTAAATTAAGCTCTGTTTTGTGTTAACTTATCAAAACGTGAACAAATTGTCTGTGTGTTCAATTGAAATAAAAGCATCCTTGGCAGTATAAATTTTGCTTCAGAAAAAAACAGTACATGGAAATGAGTTTATATATTAAAAAATATTGATTACTGATCCAGCAGACGAATTGATGATCCTTGATGAGGGCACTTTTATGAGAAATGGTGGCAATCGAGACAAGCTTTCCGGGAAGAAGAGGACAGCTGATGTGCTGCAAGATTGTTCACCTGTGGAGGCAGGGGAAGGCCAAGATTTTCAAGTGGAGGAAGGCGAGGTAAAGTTTTGCAGTACATGTTCTGTTAATGTGTAAATGTTCTGTCTATATATTGTTATTTCTCTTTAGTGGTAGATTTTGCATTCTTTCTGCACAACAGCAGTTTAGTATGCTTGTAGTAATATTTTGATACATGTGCATTCGTAACTAAAATTTAACTTTTCGACTTTTATCCTTTCTTGTCAGGATCTTGGGAGGATGAAAGGACACAGTGATAAGATCACGGTGCGCTGCGAGCCAGCAAGCATATGTGAGATTGTGAGGCTGCTGAATGCACCTCAAATAGAGAAGGTGAAAGAACTTGGATTTGGATGCTTGTTTGATTTTAACATGGATTGTCTTGGGTTAAAATACCTTGTTGATTGGCTTATGGATCGCTTTGACCCAGAAACTATGGATCTTGATCTTGGGGCCAATAGAAAGCTGCATATAACTGAGCATACAATATGGTGTGTTCTACGGCTGCAGAGAGGGAATTTAGATCCACCATCGAGTTCGTCAAAACTCAACCTTCTTTCACTGAAACAAAAATTAGGGCTTCCAGAAGGAAAAAATGTTATTGAGTTTGTGCATCTAAAAGAAAAGATAAAGTCCGGTGGCACTGACAGGTTTACCATGCAGTGCTTCATGATGATCGTGTTATCCAAACTGTTGGCTTGTAGCTCGAGTTTCCATGTCACTGAAAGTGTCTGGGGTATGATCCAAAATATCGACAAGTTTGGACGCATGAATTGGTGCAAATTCACAGTCGACTACTTGAGGTATTCTGGTAGGATGTGGAAGAAGCCGGGTAGTAACAAAAGTACAGTCTATGGCTGCTCGGCCCTGCTTGTGGTAAGCATCTTCTATACTTGCTGTATTGCTGAAACATTATATTTTCTACTGCAGTAAGCAGGATATACATACAAATGATGATGATTTGTATTAACAAGCACTGCATCATTGTTTAACCCTTTTTTTTCTCTCTGCAGATGTATTACCTTGATAACTTAAAATGCAAAGACATGATGAGCTGTGTAGAAACTCCACGTGCCAAATTCTTTGTAAAAGAAATCACTTTTAAGCTGAAGAGAGCTGACACGATCAAGGATCAGAACGGCTTTCCAAAATTTGGGAATCTTAACGTGAGTATATTTGGTCCTTCGATAGCAACAACGAGAATTTTTCATTGTACAAGCTATAGTATTTTTTCTCCCTTGTTCATGTACATATTGTGCAGCTAAGAATTCAGAGTGGCACCTGCTATGATGAGAGTAAAGAATCAAGCAGACATGAGTCTACAAGTAAGCCTGCCCCCAACAAAGGGACATCGCTTTTCATTGGGGAGCCAGCTGAGGTCCTTGGGGAGCTAGCTGTATCTTCTGTCCCTAAAAGGCAGGGTCGTACTGGACATGACAAGGATAACTGTGCAGTAACCGAAAGTTCTGAAGACAGTAAGCTAATATTTCAATGTGCTAAAATTGGTTTATGTGATTTATTCCACCTCTTTCTGGAACTAACTGGATATGTCAACTTATGTTCATAGACGGCAGCCCTGTACCAGGCCATCGTGTTCCAGGAGTTGCAGAGGCTGTGCAGCTGGCTAGCACTTTTGTGAATGAGCAAATGAAGGATTTCATGTTAGCCACCACCGAACCAGAGGTTCTGGAGAGCCGTTTGTCCAAGCTTGTCTCTCTCCTTGCCAAGGCACGACCTTTCCTGGCTTGCTTGAAACACTTTTGCATTTGGCTAATATTTCTATCCACTCTTATCATTTTGATCTATGTCTGAATGTCGTTCCATGCCTCAACTATGAACAGATGCGTGCACTAGGCGCTTCAGAAACTCGGAACTCAGAGCTCGAGCAGAAGGTCAATGAACTGAGAAACAAGCTATGCAAGACTGAGGACGAGCTTGATGTGGCCAGGGCTATGCAGAGGGATTCTCAAGCCGCCATGTTGGAGGCGCAGTCGGCCATCGCTGCCATCAACAGCCTGGCTCTGCGCATGAGCTCAACGTTCGTCAAGCTGGGTAACACACCATCCGGTCCGCCTCCCAACATCACAGCCAGATCTCTGCAGGAGGCTCTCAAGCTCCTGGAAGACCAGGTGTCGCTAATCGAGCCCGCGTCGCGCAAATACGCCGTGAGCCTAGCGTGGCGTTCGGGGCCGCGGCACTGCTGTGCAGGGAGAAGGGTGTCGATGGCCAGCGCGACGCGGTGGCTGCCGACACCAGGCGGTTCCTTCGCTCGCAGGGGCCTGAGTTCCACTCGCTGGTGGGTAAGGTCGTCGACGCCGTGCAGGAGCAGCATGTCGACATGTCTGCTGCCTCAAGATCAAATCGGTAGAGCAGAGCGATCGGAACCCGGAATCCCTGATGCAAATGTAGGCAGCTAGCAACGAGTAAACAACCTCTGGATTGCACTAAATTAGTTGTAGTGCTTTTGATTACAGTCTGATGCTGTATGGCATATATGTCGCAGCTGTATCTATATGTGCGATGGTCCCTGGCGATAGCTCGATGTCAGCCAGAGTACGTAGTGTCTAACAGCCTCTGAACTGAAATAGAAGAATAATACAAGGACTATCATCTGATATTGTGATGGTTATAGCCAATCCCAAGTTTTCGATTAGTTTCATGCTTTGCATAAAAGCTGTACTTGTCAATCGAGTAGGTGATTTTGGTTTTGCTCTTGGGATTTTTGGTTGTTGAGTACCTTAAATTCTTCCTAGTATGGAAGAAGTCAAGAAAAAAGTACAGGTTCTCAATCTATATCTCCTGACTGAGGATACATCTTGCTAATGTCTGGTTTTTATTGATGCTGACATATATTTGACTCATTATCACATCACGATCACGTCCAATTTATGGGGAACCAACATTAGCTGAAACTTACCAACAAAGGCATGCCAAGTTGTAATTTATGCCGGGATTTCTGAAACTTGAGTTGGTAGATTATTGAGGTGATCATCGTATAAATGTTTTACACTATGAAGGAGAAAAGAATATACAAAGGTTGAATTCTCCATGTGTCAAGCAGGAATCAACTAGCACTGAATAGTTGGAACTAAGCTGAAATAAGTTGACTGAAAAAAAAGGAAATATCTAAATATTTTGGCTCTATGAATTGTTACAAAGTACAAAAGTTCAAAAAGCAGAAGAAAAAAGCAAACAGCTAAAAGGAAACTAAAAGCAATCAAAACTAAAGCTTCTCATTATTGATCCAAATTATGATCCATATTCAATTCAGTTTTTTTTCACGTGTATGTACTTTGCATACCAAGTTAATCTTCACGCATGGTCGTCGCATGGGCTTCCCATCGATGGCAGCCTAGAAGGCACGGCCTCGGCTCCTGTCAGCGTAGCCCCTACCGCGTCAGGCTCCCTCTTCAGTTTTGCATAGCTTCCCGGTCGGCACCTGAGTGACCTGCTGCTCGATTCCGAGTCTCCGAGGCGACTTATGCACGCATCTATTTGTTGTGTGATTCAGGATGACATGAACAGGGAGAATAATTTTTGAATATATGTGCAGGGGCAGAGATGATCACGAATTCTAAGGAATCGAAGGTCATTCCTATACAAGAATAGAGATATGCTTGGACAAACGGCTCTTAAGCACCTCCGACTACCTCCGGCCTGCAGATGAAGAGATACTCGCCATGAAATTCTTCATTTGCTCGTCGAACAAAGTGCTACTCCAGCTAGCTGCAGTGCTTCTGTTGCTGCACCAGAGAGGCACTTTTTATCGGTACATGGGCACACGGCTGTCGCCTGTAATGACAAAAGATGCACAACATGTTATTACGGAAGCAGAAGACGCAAAACGATAGCTCACCCGAGCGGAGGATCTAGAAGATGGGCCAGCAGGCCCAGCACGGTGAGATCTGCACGTGGATCTCGAAGACGCAAAAAGATGTACGGTGGGCTCTGCACGTGAAGCAACGGCGAGGGGTGACGTCATCAGGTGTGGTCGCTAGTGCTGTCCAAACAGGCCGTGCCAAGCAGGCCGGCCCCAAGCACGAAATTTTTGGTCCGGCCCTTGTCGTTCTTGGGCCGAGGGCGTGGCCCGACGGGCGGCACGGGCACGGCCCGTTTAAGCTTAGACACGCAAAAGCCTGTTAATGGCCCATTAAAGCACGAGTCCGAATAGAGAATAATGTAAGTATATTTTTAATTTCTATAGACTCAACAAGGAAACTTAGTTTGATGGTAAAACACTTCACTATAGACCATGAGGTCCTGGGTTCAAACCTCATGTCTCCTATTTTGCTATATATTTAGGCTAAACGGGGCTAACAGGCTAAGAGGGCGTTTGGAACAAAGGAATTTCAAAGGAACTCATTCTAAAGGAAATTTTTTTAAACTTGGTGTTTGGAATAGAGGAATGATGAATTCCTTTCCAGAGGAAAGGAATGGCTTCTTTCGCAAAACATAGAAAATAAACCATGAGGTTAGAACTAAAGGAAACTTTCTTTTGTTTTGCTTCTTGCGTTGGCTGTGCATGCAAACAACCTAATTAGCTAAAGTACTTGTCCGCTTTGAATCCAATTGACTTGGGCTTATGTACATGCATGTGATTGGTGCTTCAGTGCTTGGTGTGTTAGCAAATGACATAGGAATGGGTTATCTTAAGAAATAAAGTGAGCAGTTAAAGGCGACAAGAGGTTACTAATTTGATTTAAGTGCATTCAATAATAATTGTTGGCTTTATATATAATTTATTTAGTTGAAATGCATTTTGTTTCTGTGTTTATCATTCCGGTATTCCAAACACCTCAAATTCTCCATTTCTCTGTTTTGGATTCCTGCGGTTTTGGCACCTTTTCCATTCTTGTGTTTTCTCTGTTCTTGTGTTTTTTTCTATTCCTGTGTTTTTCATTCCTTTGTTCCAAACGGGGCCTAAATGGACCGACGTGCCTAACGGGCCGGCCCGGCAAGCTTATATAATTTCGGGCCGTGCCGTGGGCCGATGGCTCAGCACGACGGGCGGCACGGCACGTCTCGAAAAGAATTTCGTGCTGGGCTGGCCCGAAATTATACTGTGCTAGGCTAATTTGTGCTTGGGCCAGGCCATGCCGGGCGTCCCGTTTGGACAGCACTAGTGGTCGCTCTCCCCTCCGCGCTGTTCAACATGAACGCGTGGTCAGCCCACCCCCCCCCACCAGCTGAAGCATCCAGCCCATATCGGCCCAGCTCCGTTCCTCTCCCCGGCGGCCAAAGCCAGCAGAAATTGAAGTGAGCATGCCGCCCCTGAAGCCCGAGCTCGGGGGCCTGTAGCACCAAGCGAGTGCCACGGAAGAATCGATTGCTCCAGCAATAGGAAGAATCAGTTGTTCTAATACGAGGAATAAATTGTTCCATGAGAAAGAATCGGTTGTTCTAATACGAGGAATCGATTGTTCCAGAAGAAAGAACCAGTTGTTCCTGCAGGAAGAATCAATTGTTCCATCAGAAGGAATCAGTTTTTCTAACAGGAAGAATCAATTGTTCCATCCTGTCGCCCGTGTTGTGTTCTTCCTCCACAAATTAAAGCTTCAGATTAAATTAATGTTCCACAAATGTTCTATCATTGCAAATCAAAGATTTCACCATTCAAAATCAAATGTTCTATAGAGCAAAAGCAATTGTTCCATGCTAAGAAAAAAAATGTTTCAAGAAATGGGGAACACCTGGCTGAGCTCGAGGTCGGCAAGGTTGACATCCACCTCCATAGGGGTTGCGCTCATGGCAGCTCCCAGTTGCCATCCTTTTGCGACACTAGGAGTAGGTCCCCCTGCCGTCAAGATCCAGGCGCGCATGCTGGCTGCCAAGGAGGGGGTTGTTGGATCAAAGAGTCGAAGCTTGTGATTCCCAGCCGTGCGTGGAGAGTCTGCGTGGGGCCGCGGCGGCCGGAGCGCATGGGCGGAGCGGCAACGTCGAGAGAAAGAGAACAGTGGAGCATCGGATCGCGCCTTGCAAGTTGCAGCTAGCGGCGTCCGAAGGAACAAGAGTGTCGCGTCGTGGGCCGATCAGACCGCTGGCAGGCCTGGGGTGGGGGTGGGCGGAGGGAGGCTTGGCGTTGCCCGGGACGAAGGGGAAGATCGCTCGGGGG
>LAPY01005692.1:7041-19221 GCA_000970635.1 Eragrostis tef
CAATGTCGGATCGTTTGGGGGGGGGTCTTATAGGGTTTACTAGGACTGACTGATGGTACTGTGCTTTGTTTTGCTGTTCATCCGGCGCTTTTGGTAATCGCGCGGCCTGGCGGATTTTGGTTGATTTTTCTGAAGGGTTGTTGGATTTGGTGGTTTGCTTTGGGGGTGATCAGGGGGTGCGGAAGAAGAGATAATGCTGCTTCGTGTGAGTGGGGGATCG
Source organism: Eragrostis tef (assembly GCA_000970635.1). Taxonomy (NCBI): domain Eukaryota; kingdom Viridiplantae; phylum Streptophyta; class Magnoliopsida; order Poales; family Poaceae; genus Eragrostis; species Eragrostis tef. The sequence goes on from LAPY01005692.1 coordinate 7,262, forward strand.
TTTGGTTGGTTTGTGCGATTGGTTCATCTGCTTTGTGCGGAGTGATGACTTGCTAGGGTTGCTTGTTGATCGGCTGGATTCCATCGCTTTGGATAGGACTTCGAGGTGCTCTGAATATATTTTCTTGGTGGGGTTTGGGTGTTTTCATGCATTCCGTACGAAGCGATTTATTTATGGGCTTCATTTTTTATTTCTTTCCTTTTAAAGTATGTTGATAGATTCCTTCGGATAGGAGGCATTATAAGGTTATTGATCAAGTCTGATACACATTTCAGTGCTTTCTGGCATGGCGGGTTGCATTGGATGGTGGTGACTGATATTGTTTAAGATTGTTGCATTTCTATGTCTTTGATTTTCTCTGATGTAGCTTTTGGTGATTTTGATTGATTGTTTCACAGAGCTTGGCAAACTACAGTTCTGTTCATTAAGTGCTCTAGTTACATGTCTTGATCGATGAAAGTAACTTAGTTGTGTGATGGCAGTATTTTTCTACTACTATAGTATTATTTGTTTGTATTTCATCTTAAAGTAGATGGTAGGTTCAGTTCAAGTGACTGTTAATATGTATGTGTTTTTCCTAGTTCAGTTAAAGTTTTGAGATAATATATATCTAACACTATACTATCCTGTATACCCTTTATCCAGGTGATGGTTGGGAAACAGTTGGGAAAAAGTCGAAGAAACCTGCGCAAGCAGCTGGGAAGCAGTGGGCACCACGGAGTTCGTCGAATGCTGCGCCCAACACAGCAAGGCCAGCATGGGGTGGCAGTGGCTCCTTGCAACCTTCTGGAACCAGTTGGGCCCGACCTTCTGCTGCTAACAAGGGCAATTATAGACCGCCGTCACAGACACCGCAAGCACCACGCCCTTTTTCTGCTCAACCTCTGGCCAATGGTAGGCAGTGGCAATCGAGGGCTCGTCCAGTTGGTTCTGAAATCAAGGAGAATGATACTCCATCAGGTAATGGCCATGAGGTTGAAGGTCATGAGACATCAGATGATGATGAGGATGACCTGAGTGATGATTTTAGCGATGATCATGACTCAGATGCAATTGAGAAGAGTTTTGAAACTCGGAAAATGAACAAGTGGTTCAAAAGATTCTTTGAAAACTTGGAGAAATTAAGTGTGGAAGAGATAAATCAACACACTAGGCAATGGCATTGTCCTGCATGCAAAAATGGTCCAGGGGCAATTGAATGGTACAAAGAGCTTCAGTCTTTGATGACTCATGCTAGAACAAAGGGTTCTGCAAGGGTAAAGCTCCATAGAGAATTAGCTGCATTGTTGGAAGAAGAGCTATCTCGTAGGGGAACTTCAGTGGTACCAGTGGGCGAACAATTTGGAAAATGGAAAGGGCTGCAGGAGAGCACAGATCGTGAAATAGTTTGGCCACCAATGGTTATTGTCATGAACACCATGTTGGAAAAAGATGACGACGAGAAGGTAATTATTTGCCTTTCACTTTCTCAATATACCATTTGGTGTTGTTCTGAAGTTCCTTGCCTGCTAGAGTAGTGTTGTTATGGAGTTCTTTGTCTGCTACAGTTTTGATGTGTTATTAACTAGGTAACTAGGCAGTAACATTCTTTTTTATGGCCATTGGATTCAAAATACAGATTTTGCATTTGGGTTCTCTCTGCCACATGTATGAATAAATGCCATACCTGATAGCTGTGCATCTTGTTAGAGTATTTGACTCCCTTTGTTTAGTTCTCTACGACATGTATGAGTAAATACCTGTATACCTTGTTATAGCATTTGATTCCCTTTATTTAGTTCTCTAAGTGCAATATGCTTCCCACATGGAAAGATACTGTGAAATATGTGCTCTTTTCTTTATCTAGATATTATGTACTGTATTTATCTGATGCCCTTCAAAGATTATGTAACAATACTGGTCCTCATTGTTATCTACTATTTAAGCAGAATTCATGAAATACATTATTTGATAGTTTTTTTGTAGCCAAGTGTTAAAAAAATATTCACGACATCTATATAACATTTGACTACTAGCCTGCAATACTATCCTTTGTTATGAAGGAAACATTTTTTTTTTGCTTCTTCCGCTTGTTACGATACAGTTGCAAACGCAGTTTATGATTATAAACGTTTGTTTCTTCGCATTTATAAAAGAAATGTCATGTTAGATACAGGTACTTTTTTTTGAACGAACAGGATACAGCTTTTTGAGGCGTATGCATGTCAATTTCCTAGTTTGCTGATATGATATTTGTTAATTGATCGTTCTAGTGGAAGGGCATGGGGAACCAAGAGCTCCTTGATTATTTCGGTGAATATGCTGCAAACAAAGCACGTCATGCCTATGGTCCAGGTGGGCACCGTGGCATGAGTGTGCTGATATTTGAAAGCTCAGCGGTAGGCTATATGGAGGCAGAACGTCTGCATAAGCACTTTGTGGTTCAAAGGACAGACAGGAATGCATGGCAGACTGGCAAGGCTCGATTCTTACCTGGTGGGAATAGACAGCTATATGGTTACTTAGCAAACAAAGATGATATGGAGACATTTAACCAACACTGCCAAGGTACTCTATCTGCCCACAAAGTGTTAGATGATTCGGTATGTATGTTTTTTATCCGGTAAATAACTGGCTTTGATGGATTTTCTTCACTGCAATTATTTATGACTTGAAAGGTTATTCCTATGAATTTGAACTGGCACTCATGCAGCAATATTTTTCTTAACTGATGCATGAAGCTGATCCACTGAATTGATTATATTATCATTCTCGTTACTATTTGAATGGACATTTTTTTTTCTTTTTTACTGACGCATGAAGTTACCTGATTTGGTTTTCCTAATGATTGTTTAACATGAATGCTCACTATATTGCATATTCATTATACTTTTAGGGAAAAGCCTCCTGAAATATGAGATGAGGTCATATAACGAGATGGTGGTGGCCCAGATGAAACAGATGAGTGAAGACAACCAACAGCTAAATTATCTGAAGAACAAGGTTGTTAGGACAGAGCAGCGCTCTAAAGAAGTAGTAAAAACATTGGGTGTTATTACCCAAAAACTTCGGGAGACCATGAAAGAAAATATATTTGTCAGGGCTAAAGCCAAAGAGAAGCATGCGGAGTATGAGCAAGAGGTAATACATGTTAAAGTTTAGTGGTTACCACTAGTAGTTGATATATCTCCAACCAACACGCATCTGAGCATGGGACAAAGTTTTCTTTACCGATGCCTGTTTATTGTAATGACTTAGTAAAAATAAAAATGATCCTCAACATCTTCAGAATTTTTCTGGGAGTCGCATTTTGGTTTTGCTATGGAAAATATTTTCCACAATTCGTGCTGCCATTTATCTCATGTTTCTTTCCCATTCCCTTTTATTCACCTTGTGTTTCCTTGCTTTGTAGATGAAGTACCAGGAAGAGTTCTTTCATAACCAAATTGAAAATATTCAAAAGGCCACTGAGGACAAGGAAAAGATGTTTGAGAAGTTGCTGCAGGAGGAGCGTTCAAAGGCTAGACGATTTGATGTGGATTCTGGAACTACTGAAGATTGTAAGCTAAGGTACACATCCGATACACGGTTTGATGTTATTGTGCCATGCCAATACACCAGGAAACATGATATCCTAGAAATGTTTCATCTATTATGTGAAAATGGAACATTTGCTTTGGATTGGATTTGTTCTGTACGACCACATCTGTTTCCTTTAATCATCTTCCATAGACTTTGTAATTTCAGAACTGGCACTCATGCAGCAATGTTTTTTTAAACTGATGCATGAAGCTGATCCACTGAATTGATTATATGATCATTCTCGTTACTATTTGAATGGACATTTTTTTTCCTTTTTTACTGACGCATGAAGTTACCTGAGTTGGTTTTCCTAATGATTGTTTAACATTGACGCTCACTATATTGCATATTCATTATACTTTTAGGGAAAAGCCTCCTGAAATATGAGATGAGGTCATATAACGAGATGGTGGTGGCCCAGATGAAACAGATGAGTGAAGACAACCAACAGCTAAATTATCTGAAGAACAAGGTTGTTAGGACAGAGCAGCGCTCTAAAGAAGTAGTAAAAACCTTGGGTGTTATTACCCAGAAACTTCGGGAGACCATGGAAGAAAATATATTTGTCAGGGCTAAAGCCAAAGAGAAGCATGCGGAGTATGAGCAAGAGGTAATACATGTTAAAGTTTAGTGGTTACCACTAGTAGTTGATATATCTCCAACCAACACGCATCTGAGCATGGGACAAAGTTTTCTTTACCGATGCCTGTTTATTGTAATGACTTAGTAAAAATAAAAATGATCCTCAACATCTTCAGAATTTTTCTAGGAGTCGCATTTTGGTTTTGCTATGGAAAATATTTTCCACAATTCGTGCTGCCATTTATCTCATGTTTCTTTCCCATTCCCTTTTATTCACCTTGTGTTTCCTTGCTTTGTAGATGAAGTACCAGGAAGAGTTCTTTCATAACCAAATTGAAAATATTCAAAAGGCCACTGAGGACAAGGAAAAGATGTTTGAGAAGTTGCTGCAGGAGGAGCGTTCAAAGGCTAGACAATTTGATGTCGATTCTGGAACTACTGAAGATCGTAAGCTAAGGTACACATCCGATATACGGTTTGATGTTATTGTGCCATCACACCGGGAAACATGATATCCTAGAAATGTTTCATCTGTTATGTGAGAATGGAACATTTGCTTGGGATTGGATTTATTCTGTATGACCACATCTGTTTCCTCTAATCATCTTACATGGTCTTTATAATTTTCAAGCACGTACAAGACAAATTGTGTTCTTTATCTCTTTTCATGCTGTCAACTGTAGGAAGGAACAGGTGCAGAAGTTCATTGATTGCCAGGTTAAGGACGTCGCTGAGTTTGAGTCTGAGAGGGATGAGCTGATAAAGGCTTACGAGGAGAAGAAGATGAAGGAGGTCCAGCTCGAGCTCGAGAAGGAGTTGGATGCTGCCCTGACAGGCCTGATGGAGAAGCACAAGCCAGACACTTTTGAGACCTCCAGCTCTTGAAGTGCTTATTCAGCTTACCTTTGGTCCCGAATAGCGCAGAGCAAATCTAGTAGATGATGCACCTTAAGCATATAGGCTGCATAGATATTCTTCTGTAGATGCTAAACATGGCCGCGTGGATGATCTCGAGACTTGAACTTGCACACCCGTACTCTATAGCTCCGTAGTGTCTATGGCCCCGGTGTTGGCAAGTGGAATTCCTAGTGGGATATTAACTAATATATTCTATGGTCATGCGCTCTGCTTGGAATGGCGTGTGGCGATGCCTACATCATAATGTCTTTGTTTCGTTTGTCATCTTCATGCTGCTGATGATTTTGATCGATCAGTACATTTATGATCTTTGGAACAGAATCAAGTATTTAGATGAGCATGGAGATGATTCAAAGATTCGTGCGTTTCCTTAGTAACACGGGGATTCAAGCAATGTTCGCTTAAATTTTACTATCGAGTTGTCTAGTTGGGTCTGCAGCTATGTAGCACTAGAGATGATTGTCAGGTTTATACCCCTTCCATCTGAGTTGACTGGATACCTGATTTGATCGAACTGTAGGTTGCGTCTCGATGAGGAAAGAGCCGGAACGTTCAGAGCGTCAAACTTTTTCTGGTTACTTACGTGATATTTCAAATTGTAACGTTCCAACAGTTGAGAATTCAATCTGGTCGAAAGCAACAGCAATATCAAAGGTCTTAACCAACCTTGTCCGACAGAGTGTGCTAACTTTCAGACCACCTTGTGACTGGAAAGGTTGTTTTACACCCATCAGGTGGCCAATTTCATCCACACTATTCCAATAGTAGAAGGGATAGTTCAAAACTGTCTTCAATCTCTGGTTTCATTTTTTTTTCTCTCAACACGCAGGAGCTGCGTATCATTATATTGAGGAGTAAAGGGCAGAGCCCATACAACCCTAAAAACCCTAAATCTCTGCTTTCATCGCAGTGAAGTCGGAGTTCACGTATGAGTTTCAACCACCTTATTCACATCTCTGTCACCTTAGCTCTCTCAGCAAAAGATTAGAACCTTTGTATGACAGTAGGAACTAGGATGTGCACAAGGTTCACTTTCTGGGAAGAATGTTTGAGAAAGGGTCAGGTTTATGAAGCAATGCATCTTCACCAAACACAGAGATGTAGAACTCCCAAACATTATGACAGTACCACCACGAGATTGCTGTGAAGTTTATGAATCGTTGGATAATAAGAGGCACATTGTTCCTCACAATACTATTTATGGTGCTACGGTAGTCCCTCTCCTTATGGTGTTAGGGTTTAGGGTCCCTATGGTGCAAGACTTGAAATCAATCTCAGCCTTTCATTATCTAACATAAAAAGTAAATAAAAATAGAAAATAAATGCAGGCCGCCGTGATTTATAGGAAGTTTTCACGTTTCCATGTGAAAATAGAAAGTTTGTACGCTGCTTTGTTTCTTTCCAAAAAAGAAAATTCGGTCGTAGTTTCCAAAACTGAAAATCGTCATAGTTTTCATGTTGCCATGCACCAGACGTACACACTAACACACGTCAACTTTTTTTCCAAAAATGAAAATCCGGTCTTTCACGTTGCCACTTTCCAAAAATGACATACCTCACCACTTTCCAAAAAATAACTTGGCCTATAATTACGTACCTCACCATCACATAGAATGCACAGTTAGCGTGTATGCTCACAAAAGAAAACATGTACCACTGATGCCAGAATGGGACAACATATGCATGGCACGTTCATGGCATCCTGAAACATCACGAATATGCCAAAATAGCAAAAAGAAAAATATGAAAAAAATCACGTTTCATGCTAAATCCTAACATATATGGAGAAAATTGTCTATAATTATGCATTAGTTTCCAAAAAATAGTTATGGATGAAGTCTTGCACTTATGGGTGCAAGACTTCATCTTTTGCCTCGAGATTTACTTAAATGGACGGTCCACAGTTATTTGGGGCGTAGCGCGAGCCTTTTATAATAGGATATGTACAGTCAAATATGTCGAAAATCTGCAGTACGCAGACGATACGCTCCTGCTCCTGCGCGCTGACCCGGAGGACGTGGCCCGGCTCAAACAATTGTTGGATCAGTTCTCGGCGGCGACAGGGCTGCTGATCAACTACTCGAAAAGTACAGTTGTTCGGATGCATGTTCCGGATGACCTGCTGCCTCCATGTATCTCAGATCCTTGGCTGCCGGCAAGAGGGGTTCCCCAGACGTACCTTGGCCTGCCATTGTCTAATGAAAAGCTCCAGTTGTCTGCCCTCTCTCTACTGATTGCAAGTTCTGATTGGTACCTCTCTGGTTGGAAGGCATCACTGCTCAATATCAAAGCAAGTTCTGTGCTTGTGGATTCTGTGATGGACTGCCTGCCCACCTACGCAATGTGCGCGATGCTGCTGCCTGTGGGCTACCATACAGCCGTGGACGGCAAGATAATTGCCTCTTGCTCAAGCTGATCCATCGGCTGCATCGTCATGGGAACAATGGGTGCATGAGCATGCTAACGTCTCCTCGCTAACCGGAGAGCTGGACGGGAGCCACTGGACGACGCTGCGGCAACTACTGCCTGCATATCAAGCGCTCACGACCGTGAAGCTCGGCAATGGAAAATCAACGTCATTCTGGAATGATTGGTGGCTTCGCCGAGCTCTTCCCGGCACTGGCAAGCCATGCAACCAACCATGCAGTCAGCGTGCACAGGATGCTCTCTGAGGGGTTCCGCACACATCTGGCGTCACGGCTGTCACGGGTTGCAGAGGAAGAGTTTGCGGAGGTTCAGGACCCAGTCTCTGATGTCGTGCTCAGCGAGGATTTAGATGAGCGCTGCAGCGAATTGCTTGATCAACATGGCCAGCTGAAGGCGTCCCGTGTATACAAACTGGTGAAATCAGCGAGTGCGCCAGACTGCAATTTCGTAAAATTTGTGTGGCACAACAGAGCGCCACCGAAAGTCCAATTCTTTTCGTGGCTGGTTGTGCAGGAGAGAATTCATGTGTTCTACAGAATCTCACTTTCCATATCCTCTTTGGGTGCTCGTTCGTGCAAACCTTCTGAAACGCCATCAGCGTTGAGCCGCTGCAGGACTTGTCCGCGCGCACGCCATGGCGCTTGAGATGGCCAGCATCCACACTGGCGCAGCACCGAGATACTTTGACGCTCCTCTGCTTGTGGCAAATTTGGAAGCACAGGAACGCGGTGGTGTTCAGGGGAGAAGCACCCAACCTCAGCCTCCTGCTTCATGATTTTCGGGAGGAAGCAAGCCTCTGGAGATGCCGACTACGGCGACATGAAGCTGCAATTAGTTCGTCATGGTGTTCTATCTTTAATCCAATGTAGCAAAATTTTAGATTCCTTGTTGTTCATTTCAACTAGTATGTAAACTTTTGAACCGGGCCGTCAGGGGCCATTCCATTTCATGCAATGAAATTCACGTGGGGAGTTCTCCCCACGTTGACTTTCAAAAAAAAAAAGTCGAAAATACAAGTTATACTCCTTGACTGAAGAATTATAACCTTCCTATAGCTGGACCTGAATTTTATCATGCAAATCTAAAGCCATTTAAAACACAACGCCTAACTCATTGCAAGAATATATATTTCACTCAAGTTCAATTGGAAAAAAGACAAAGTGATAGACCATGTTCACAAATGCATTCACCAATACTCCAATAGCATATAAAGGTTCAGGACATAAAGTTCATTAGCCACCTGATCACTGTCATCAAAGTCAGTACCATTATGAGCACCGTCGAATTGCATCAAAAGACATATTTTTTATACTAGATCGAAGTCATATCCTTCATCACATGTCCAACTACTTCTGAAACTGAGGCTTTCCTGTCCTCCTTGAAGTTCCACAGCTCAGGCATTGGATGCCTCGTAGAAGGATTGTACTTATTCATCTCATGAAGAGCCCGAACAACGGCATTGTACGTCTCAACCCCCCATTCTTCTTTTAAAGCAACAAGTTTCTCATCATCCACAATATCTTCCTGAAATACAATATCATGCACACATAAGCACACAGGTTATTTGGAAATACTCGTATGCATCCTGATTTTAGACTACTGAATTCTATGCAAGGAAACAGTGACATCGGCATGTTGTAAACAAGTTGCTTATAAATCCACATTGTCAGCAAGCCTGTCTACAACTATTACGAATGAGCAGGTCCAATATGATGCCACAGTAGAAAAACGAGAAGAAAAAAGAAAAAAACACCTCAGGGACAGGTGCAAACACTTATTATCAAAAGGGATGTATGTTGACAAAGCTAATGGACAGAAATGCAACTACTCCAAGGCTTCCATACACCAAGGAGATTAAAATCTATGAACAAGGGGAGAATCAACACCTTTGCCTTGCCATCAATGACGGTAATCCTAAAAGGATTCCAATCTGGCTTGCCGATCTCGTTTTGCCACTTTGAACAAAGAAGTGCTGCTTCTCTTTCCATGTCACTTGTTGCTCCTTTCCATTTGCAAGCACTGAGAAACACCTCTTCATCAAGCTGTCCCATTTGTTTGACACCAATAGTAGATTCGTTCCTCGTCACATCAATGAATTCCTGCATGGTGGGCATTTTGTTAGGTGCATTGATACATTACTATTAACAACATCAATGGATTGGATTACTATCCCTACCTCAATCAGTAGTTCTTTGATTTCTGATAATTCATCATTTCTTTCCCGCTCCTTACCGAGGAAGCAGGACTGAAAGGAATCCAGCATTTCCTCCAGTCCATCAATCCTTTCATTTACCTCAGATACTTTATCTGCGGTAGCTTCCTTTTCCATCTGCAATTTACAATCATAAGTAATGTTTTTAATCAAGCAGTCAAAGGAAGAATTAATAAACCAATATCTAGTAACTCAACAAGCACCACAGTGTTTGCCACGGCCTTCTGCTGTCTACAGCTTCTGAATGGAGTTTGTTAATTACTTTGGCATGGATATGGTATATGGAATTGGAATAGGTATCTGTACCAGACCATAGTCCACTGCTTAGGACTTTGGATAAAATATCACATGTCCCCAAACATTACAGAAACTCATAGATTGAACTGCATGTTGAGCAGTACCCGGGCACAGAACATTGATGGTCTGATGGATAGGTACAAGAAAAGAGCACGGCATTTTTCCTCTGAGTGATTCAGATTCTAATCAAGCCAGAATGCTCACTCATGCTATAGCTGAAAACAAAAATAACGAATTGAAACGGCTCCAGGTTTACCCTCATAAAATGTTCAAAACAATTCATAAAAGATCCCCAGGGAACGAAAAGTAACATAAAGAGATCCAGAACACCTGCCCAATTTTTTTCTCCCTACTGTATCTATGATTTGAGAATTTCCTATCTTGAATAGTCAGATCCAGTCACCCACAAGTGCAGTAGACGCAATCGCGACATTGTCAGGCAACAAGAACACCATGGAATTGTCCAACAAATTTAGCATCTCTAGTCGAAACAGTTCACAAATTTCTACTAAATTTGACAAGTCTAGATTACGTCCAGCTACTGCATCCTTACCGTTGCTCTCATATTAAGTTTTAGGATAACAACATGAATCCTTAATAACATAAGATACTTTGCATGAGCAAAATGCCGCAAAACAACCCCCCCCCCCCCCCAAAAACGAAATGTTGGTTGGGTCCTTCAACTCGGAACAAGTCCAAGTTAAAAAAGCAGTAACACATTATCAGGCTAGCCAATGAGGTGATAAAGGGCGCATTTCCGGTAAACGTAGCCAAGAAAGTTCGGCGCTAGAACTTGCTCAAGTCAGTGGTTTTATTTGTTACCGAGGATTTTTCTCCAACAAAAATAAAATCAAATTTTGCAATGATGCAACCAAGAAACCTCGGGGAATCGCAGTAACAAGGCAGACGATGATGTAACGGACAAGATTATGGAAAAAAAAAACAAAACGAACATTGTTTCGGTAGGGTTTTGTTAATCCGTGCACAGGGAAAGAAACCGCACCAAACGAACAAAGAAGCGCATACGCATCTTTTGATCTCCAGAAATGCAGAAGATATACATCAAACAAGATCTTGAGAGATCTCACCATCGCATCAATCAAGAAGGAAAAAAAAGAGAGAGAATTGAGGGGAAATTTCACCTTTTCCTCCCGCTTCCCACCGCTCTCGCTCTTCCTCTTCAAGCTGGAGCCGACCGAAAGCACCAGCGGCGTTGTGCTGAGAAGGGCATTTGGTTTGGGAGGGGGAGAGGGAGGTTTTTGAGCAGCATGGCACAGCCAGAGGGTGTCCGCTGCTCTGTTGCATTGAGGTGATCTGGGTCTTCACTGACATGTGGACGCAGGAAGGAGGAGCCTACATGTCAGACAAAGGAGTTCTTATATCTGAACATACATATATCTTGGCAGCGTGGTCGTTTCCTTCCATTTTTACCGTCTGCACCTGAACTTCCGTTTCCAACGTTTTAAGTAACAATTCAATGAAGATTATGTAGCACTGATTTATTTGAGCTATAAATCTGTCCAGATTAGGTATCAATTCAATGAAAATTGGGTATCAAAGTGAAATACTCGTTGGTAGTACCGATTTATTTGAGCTATAAATCTGTCCAGAATTTTTATTTCAACTTTGGCCTCAAAGTTACTCTGACGCTCGCTGAAGCCTGGATGTCAAATCGAAAGCATCGGATCAGGAAATGCTTTAGGTTGTTGTTTGGATGAGATGGGATGGATTTGAGCACACACAACGACCGTATATTCAGGGCCTGTTCGTTTTTCCTGGCTAAAATGGCTAAAATTTTAGCCAGAAGGGAATATTACCATTTAGAAATATTAAATAAAGTCTAATTATAAAACCTTTTTACAAATAGGGGTTAATTTTCGAGACAAATCTAACGAACCTAATTAAGCTATGTTTCGCTACAGTAATGCTACAGTAACCATCTTCTAATTATGGCTTAATTACG
>LAPY01005694.1:15355-26596 GCA_000970635.1 Eragrostis tef
CTTCTTTTCCGGAAGCTCATCTCGAAAGAACTCCGAGGTTAAGCGTGCTTGGCCTGGAGCAATTTCGGGATGGGTGACCGACCGGGAAGTCGTTCCCGGGTGTGCACGAGTGAGGACAAAGTGAGCAGAAAAGACGTGTGTTGGTCTGTGGGGTTAGTCTTGATGTCCTAGAGAGCTGCCAGGCGTAAGCGGGCCCGGCCTCGGGGAGGTGGGACGTTACAGCTGGTCAATCGGGAGGGCTATGGTTAATGTGGAAAGATGAAGTAAGCTTAAGTGTCATCCACTCTAGTCATCACCTAATTTTAGCTAGGGGCTTGTACATTCCAACTAATCAGCGCTATAATCTAGTTTGTATGTACGGGGATCCACAGCATTTAAGAACTGCTAGTATATGGGAGGATGTTGCTTCTTTTGTCCTTGACAATCCTGGGGTACCAACCTTTTGTATGGGAGACCTGAACAATATTATGCATATTAATGAAAAGTGTGGTCCGAACCCTGCAAATGCTGCTCGTATTCGTAATTTTTGCTGCTATGTCAAGAATTGTGGTCTGTTTGACTTGGGTTACAATGGTCCGGCTTATACCTGGACAAACAAACGTTTTTCCACTAACCCAACTTTTCTGCGGCTCGATCGATGTCTAGCAAATGCAGAGTGGTGCTCAATCTTTCCAAGAACAGCAGTATATCACTTGCCGATCATGTACAGTGACCACGCACCAATACTGGCCATACTGGATTCCCATACCCAAAAAGCCAGAAAACCTTTTAGGTTTGAGAACTGGTGGCTCTTGGAGGATGACTTCTCGCCTACAGCTATGCATAGTTGGCAGTCCAATACCTCAAAACCATTTCATAAAAAAGCAAAATTCCTAGCAACTGATCTCAAGGTTTGGGCAAGAAAGAAAAAACCGATCCACAGCCAGCTAGAGTCCATTGAACAAAAACTTTTGGAGCAGCAAAACCTACCACCCCAACAGCAAAACTACAGCCTGCAGTCCACTCTACATCACAATCACCAAACACTTCTTAGCAAAAGTGCAGAGTATCACAAACAAAGAATCAAGAAACTTTGGGCAACAAAAGGAGACAGGAACACCAACTTCTTCCAACAATCCATTCTCAAGAGAGCAAGGAAAAATAGAATCAACTTTATTCAAGATGAGCATGGTAACTCAGTAGCCACGCCTCAGGATATAGCAAACATTTTAGTTGCCTACTTTTAAAATATTTTTGCTACTCAACTCTCAAATGCAGGCCAAACAAACAATGTGCAACACATGGTAACCATCCAAGATGAATTTACCATGTCAGTACCAGATGAACAGGAGCTCATGGCTTTAATGAAGGACATGAAAAAAGATGCTTCACCAGGACCTGATGGCCTAAATGTGGCTTTCTACAGGGCGGCTTGGCCATGGATCAAGGACGACGTCACAAAACTCGTCAGAGACTTCTATAACTCAGGTGACATGCGCCCTGAACTCAAAGCTACCTGCATTGTTCTTATCCCAAAACGAAATAACCCTATTGTCCCACAAGATTTCAGACCTATTAGCCTCTGCAATGTCATCTACAAAATTGTTGCAAAATCCCTAGCTCAAAGATTGAAAGATCATCTTCCTGACTATATTCATGCTTCTCAAAATGCTTTTATTAAGGGAGGCGCATCACCACAAATATTATTCTTTCTCAAGAAATAGTTCACTCTTTTCGGCTCAACTCTTGGGATCAAAAAGGTTTCATGAAAATTGACCTTGCCAAAGCTTTTGATAGAATAGAATGGTCTTTCATCTTGAATGCTCTCAGACGTCAAGGGTTTCATGATCATTTCATCAACCTAGTCCATGCATGCATCTTTGCACCCATTTTTTCTGTGCTAATAAATGGACAGGCACATGGTCGCTTTCGATCGGAACGAGGAACCTGACAAGGTTGTCCCCTCTCGCCTCACCTTTTTTGTCATCGCAATCAATGAACTATCAATGCATCTACAACAGGCTCTACAGGAAAACACTCTGACAGGTATATCTTTGGGACCCAACTGCCCTCCAATTCACTCACTCCTTTTTGCTGCTGATTTGATTATATGTGGCAAAGCTGACGTTGATGAGGTCATTGTTACAAAAAAACATCATTGACATTTTCTGCAGACTTTCGGGACAAACCCCCAATTGGGCCAAATCCTCAATCTTGTTCAGCCGCAAAGTCGATCAAACTCTCCAAGCCCAAATAAAAAATGTCTTCCCTGTCCAGCCCCTTGATCAGTCCACAATCCATCTGGGCCATCCCCTCATCATAGCACACCCTACCAGAACCCAAGCCTACGAGTTCATCCTCCAAAAGTTCAAAGCCAAACTCACTACAATAAAAGCAAACAAACTCAACCATGCAGGAAGATTGGCCTATATTAACTCAGTTTTTGCCTCTATACCGATTTACTATATGGCAAACATCCTTTTCACCAAAAAATTCTTAGCCAAACTCAATGCCATTGTCCGTAGATTCTGGTGGGCTGGTTTGCAGGAGGACAACGCCACCTCGCCCTTCCACTTTAGAGCTTGGAATGACATTACTCAACCGAAAGATCGTGGAGGCCTAGGAATACGAAACCTCGCTTTTGTTAACAAAAGCCTCTTGATGAACACAGCTTGGCGCATAGTTACAGAGGAGGATTGCATCTTGCTGCTACCCTCAAAGCCAAATACTTTCCTTATAATTCCTTCTGGACTTCACTGAAGCACCTACCAAAATCGGTATTCTGGTCCTCTATTCAGATAATCAAACCGGAATTCATCCAAAACTGTACCTACCAAATCTGCAGAGGTAACACAAACATTTGGAACTCCCCCTGGTGTCCATTTTGGAACCGGTTACATGACCTGCTCATTTATCCTAATCCTCAAAACCGACTGCCCAATTTAGTCTCTGATCTCTGGCTACCGGGAACAAAAACCTGGGAACAAACCAAAATTAATGATTGCTTCGGACATCTAGCTCTTTCTCAAATTATGCAGGTACAGATCACCAATAATGATGAACAGGATATATTATGTTGGAAAACGGCGGCCAAAGGCATGTGCACATCTAAAGAGGCGTACAGGTACCTCGCAACACAACATCAACAACCTCTACCACAGCATGGGAGCAGAGCACTACCAGACACGGTACTCACTATCATTCAACAAATCTGGCGGCACAAGAAAATGCAACCGAGATTTAAGACCTTTGCTTGGAGGTTGCTACGTCAAGCGCTTGCTACAGGACAGAGAGCTGGCAATTTCTCACAACACATCGATGAGCACTGCAAAAGGTGCGGCATACTGGAGACTGATGCACATATCTTCTTTGAATGCACATTTGCTCGTGCAGTCTAGTACTCAGGTGCGCTCCCAATCAGAGCACACTTGCTGCCACAAGGTCCACAGGGAGTCCAGTCTCAAATCGAAGCCCTGCTCACCAATGCCGATGAGCACAAGATTCATCAGGCTATGCTAACTCTGGCACATCTGGAAGGCCAGGAATGATCATCGCTTCGACAGGCAAAAATGGACTGTTTTGCAGGTACATATGGCCACGGCGGCAACCTTGAAGGACGGACAGGTCCAGGATCTTATAACAACCCCAACTGTCAACAGGCCTATGAATCAAAACAATGACGAACAGGTTCAACATGACAGGTTGTCTGTACAGACCTGCTACACAGATGCCTCCTATCGACAGCAACAGGTTGGAAGCTCAACGACGGCGGGCCTCGGTATCCTCATCTGTGGCAACACAGGCCCCATCACGCCGGCGATCCACATCAAGGCGGCTGCGGCTCGGGTCTCCAGCCCGCTTCATGCGGAGGCTGTGGCGCTACTCTTAGCGTCCAAGGTGGCCAAAGCTCTCAACATGACGACAATCTCCTATCTCTCGGACAGCCAACAGATGGTGGACACTCTCAACAGAAACGACTTCCGTGCCAGCCCGGCGCATTGGTCCCTCAGACCAATACTCTATGACTTTGGCCACAACAATGAAGGAATCTGTTACACAGTGCAAAAGATCAGGAGACAAAACAACACAATGGCGCACAACTTAGCGCAGGAAGCATGTACTTTGGATCATTCCATGAGCTGTATATTCACATGCGATCATCTAGCTCATCGCAATCAATGCCCTGTTAGAGAGGCATTGCAACTTGTATCAGGGGATAACATATCCCTGATGGCTGTAACTTGTCGTTGATTTCAATAAAACCTTTGAGTATCAAAAAAAAACTTACAAATAAGAAAAATTTGCTGCTGGACAACGTGACTTTGTGGAATTGGTTGTTGGACACTAAAAAAGTCGATTTAGCTATCGGACACTATCAAAACATGGAAATTAGCTGATGGACACAATAACATAGGAAAAGAGTTGTTGCGAATTTTTTATCTAAATATATATGACACACAACGACTTGAAGTTTTGCATATGTATGTATTGTTGCATTCACTAACTATATGTTTTTTCTCTTAATTTTTTTATTGTTTTCATAACTTTTCGACTTGAAGAATATTTATTTTTCAGAATAAACTATGCAAACAGTCAAGAAAAAAATTGAAAAAAACAGATAGTTAGAGAGTGCGACAATACATACTTATGCAAATTTTCAAGTCATCATGTGCTATGTACATTTAGATTAAAAAATCACAATAACCCTTCTTCTATGTTATAGTGTCCGGACAGGTCCAGGATCTTATAACAACCCCAACTGTCAACAGGCCTATGAATCAAAACAATGACGAACAGGTTCAACATGACAGGTTGTCTGTACAGACCTGCTACACAGATGCCTCCTATCGACAGCAACAGGTTGGAAGCTCAACGACGGCGGGCCTCGGTATCCTCATCTGTGGCAACACAGGCCCCATCACGCCGGCGATCCACATCAAGGCGGCTGCGGCTCGGGTCTCCAGCCCGCTTCATGCGGAGGCTGTGGCGCTACTCTTAGCGTCCAAGGTGGCCAAAGCTCTCAACATGACGACAATCTCCTATCTCTCGGACAGCCAACAGATGGTGGACACTCTCAACAGAAACGACTTCCGTGCCAGCCCGGCGCATTGGTCCCTCAGACCAATACTCTATGACTTTGGCCACAACAATGAAGGAATCTGTTACACAGTGCAAAAGATCAGGAGACAAAACAACACAATGGCGCACAACTTAGCGCAGGAAGCATGTACTTTGGATCATTCCATGAGCTGTATATTCACATGCGATCATCTAGCTCATCGCAATCAATGCCCTGTTAGAGAGGCATTGCAACTTGTATCAGGGGATAACATATCCCTGATGGCTGTAACTTGTCGTTGATTTCAATAAAACCTTTGAGTATCAAAAAAAAACTTACAAATAAGAAAAATTTGCTGCTGGACAACGTGACTTTGTGGAATTGGTTGTTGGACACTAAAAAAGTCGATTTAGCTATCGGACACTATCAAATTCTAGCAGCCAAAACGACTTTTTTCAAAGTCCAGCAGCCAATTCCACAAAATCGCGGTGTCCAGCAGCAAATTTGGCCTACAAATAAATAAAGGCCATGCAAATTAGTTGGATCGGATGTGCATGTGGGCCAAAACTGGTAATGATACTCAAATCGTTGATTTTATTCTTTTTCGAAACCAGATTTTATGAACAATTGGAGGATAGGCTTTTTTTTTCTTTTCTTGCTTCCAATAATTTTTGGAAGCTCCAATTAATGATTACAGGCATGCACAGACGGTAATACATGAAGATCCAATAAACATGCATTGGCTGTCAGCCCTTACAGACACTTAGACACTTAGAGCATCTCTAAAAAAGCCCCCATAAATCTTCTTTAAACTAAATTATTAGGGTTTAAGTTAATAACTATCTCTAACAGTGTCCTAAAACAAACTCCAACTTTTTCATAGCCTCTAAACTTCCCTCATTTGTAGCTACAAACAGAGAAAGAATTGAAGCACTCATTCCTTTTTTTCTATAAAATTAATGTTTTTGTGCCCCAACGGCTAATGTGGTGCAATCAAAATTGATTTTATTCACTTTTAGAGAGCGATTGTTGGAGGGAAAAAGAAAAAGCTGCTCCCAAAACAAGTTTATGAGGCCTTTTTTTTATGGTATTCTCTTGGAGATGAGATTACGACGGATTCGACATTTACAATTTGATACTTGTGTCCACTTTTGTATGCTGCCAAAGTGCATACGAAGGACGGAATCGCATAGGGGACCGGAAGGAATCAGATTACGAAGAACCTGCCCAGCATTGACGAAAACACACAGGGCAGTGCATGGAACGATTGACGACACAAAGAGAGCAGCAGTAGGCTCATGGTTTTTTTGCAGTAGAAAACTTGAAGCTGTTGACAAATCGAATCGATTAAGAGGGCAGCGACAGTTCAGAGAAGAGAGAGCACCTGCTGGTTGCTTTGGCTTCCTCAGGAGGGAAGCGAGATTGGGAGACTTTTAGCCCATGTCCTGTAGCCAGCACCACCTACCACATCAAGAAAATGGTGACCGGTGGTCGAGTCCTAGTTTAATCAAGATACTGCAAGTCCACATCAGCCAACTATCCAAATTTAGATAAGGCAAAATTGCCTGGAGCATAAGGAGAAAGCATGAAATTACCCACAACACACTGTCAAAATCGATTTCGTCCAAGACACACTACGAATCTCTGACAATTGTCTGTGACACACTATGATCGTTTAACAATTAGTTTTAACTTTTTCTATCTCAACAATTAGAACACACTAGAACTTGAAACTTCGCAAAGATATACATTATCGCATTCTCTATTATAATAAAATGGAGCTATATTTTTTTCGATTGTTCACATGGGTTGCTCGACAAATTAAATATTAAAACAGTGAGCTAACGATATCACAATTGAAAAAAAATCTAACTCTATTTTTTTGACGATTGAGAATGCAATAATGTATGTTTATGTCAAGTTTTAAGTTTTAATGTATTTTAAGTATTTAGATAAAAAAGTTGGAATTAATTGTTAAATGGTCAAAGTGTGTCACAGACAATTGTCAGAGAATCATAGTGTCTCGGACGAAATCGATTTTGACAGTATGTTGTGGATAATTTCATACTTTTTCAGTGTGCTCCAGACAAATTTGGCTTCAGATAAATATTGCACCGCCAGATGCAGGTCGGACACTATGATCTGATCTGAAGCTAGCGCATTAAGATATTGTAACGTCCCGCCTCTCCGAGGCCGGTCCCGCTTATGCCTGGCAGCTCTCTAAGACATCAAGACTAACCCCACAGACCAACACATGTCTTTTCTGCGCATTTTGTCCTCACTTGTGCGCACCGGAAACGACTTCCCGGTCGGTCACCCATCGGTCTAGGCCAAGTACGCTTAACTTCGGAGTTCTTTTCAGATGAGCTTCCGGAAAAAAAGTTTCAACTTGTTGATATGAGTATTCTATCAATCCTATTAAGCCTTGGGCCGGGATGTCACATACTCACCTCCTTAGAAGAGCGACGTCCTCGTCGATCAACCCCAATTCAAGAATGTCCCCTCTTGGCCACGTCCGTGCCTCTAGTGCCAGCGCATGTGCCATGCTGTGTGACCACTCAGGACCCACACCAACCATGCGCACCATGCCTGCGCAACTGCGTCTACACGCGCCCGTGAAACCGCGAGGATCGGCAGAAACATCCCCTCTTGGCCACGTTAGTGCGTCCAGTGCCAGCGCATGTGCCATGCTGTGTGACCACTCAGGGCTCACACCAGCCATGCGCACCATTCCTGCGCAACTGCACCCACATAACGTCCCGCCTCCCCGAGGCTGGGCCCGCTTACGCCTGGCATATCTCTAGAACATCAAAACTAACCCCACAGACCAACACATTCTGCGCACTCTGTCCTTACTCGTGCGCACCCGGAAACGACTTCCCGGTCGGTCACCCATCGCTCCAAACCAAGCACGCTTAACCTCAGAGTTCTTTTCAGATGAGCTTCCGAAAAAGAAGTTGTAACTTGTCGATATGAGTATTCTATCAATCCTATTAAGCCTTAGGCCGGGATGTCACATATATCTTTTGAACAAAAAAAAGGCATCCAACAAGTGGAAACATGGGTTTAGTAATCAAATATTGATCGTTCAGTAGGTTTCTGTTGCATCCCCAGCACATCTTTGATCGGTCTTAGCGTTGTGCCGAAGTAATTTTAATCACACGGATCGCATAGTATTTGTGGGAGGTGGTACAATAGTTTCCATGTTAGAGATACAGATAGTTACGGTTGTAACAGCATTGTAACTTGCATATCAAGCGCATGTAGTTATCTATTGAGTGTATTCCATTGAGATCGCCATCACCGATCTACTTGTAACCAACGTTAAAGGGTTTTTTCTAGCACTATAAATCAACAAGCAGGCTGCACGGTCGAGGTGCAAGCTTCCACCAAATCCTATATGGTAATCAGAGCTAGCTCTTCCAACTACTACATCTATGGCATCCTCCAGTTCCACAACCCCTCCCCTGGTACTCCTGTCGTCCAGAAACTTACCACTTCCAACTTCCTCGTCTGGAAGGCACAAGTGCTTCCTGCCATCCGTGGATCCCGACTCCTGGGGTTTCTGGATGGATCTGAAAGCTCCAGAGTCGACGATCAATCGGGCTGTTCGGCAGGCTGCAGCTGCGGCTGCGGCTGCAGAAAATAACTACGAACACTATAGCTGCTGCAGAAACACTGTAGCTGCTGCAAAATAGCCGCTGCAAAGAAGCGAAGCGAACATGCTGAATGTCGCTAAGGACGCCGAGCCAGAACCTCTAGCCAAACCCGGCGTACACCACCTGGCTACCTAGTCAATTCTCTTTCAAAGGAGATTGTGACTCAGGTTGCGACGGCAGAACTGCCGCAAAAGCCTGGGCTATACTGCGGACTGCCTTCTCGTCGCAGTCCAAGGCGAGGGTAAACAACCTCCGCAAGGCGCTCGCCAATGCACGGAACGGCTCTCTCTCCATGGCGGCATACTACTCCAAGATAAAGGGGATGGCCGATTAACTTGTTGTCACCGGCAAGCCTCTTGATGATGATGAGCCTATCTCCTAAATCTGTGGTGGGCTCGATGCAGACTACAACCCCGTCATCACCTCAATTCTTGGGCGCTCTAGCGAGCCCCCTTAGCTACGAGTTGTGCATTGGACTGCTCCATCCAAATGGGGGCCAGTTCTAGTCCTCGGCTGCTGCGGCGTCTCGTGGTCGAGGAACCAGAAGAACAAGGTTGGCGCACCTCGTGGCCGTGTCAATGGCCACGGGAATGTGCGCACGAACACTAACAACGCACCAAGGCAGGGAGGCCAGAACGGTTCCGGCAAGCCCATCTGCTGTGGGCTCGATGCAGACTCCAACCCGTCGTCACCTCAATTCTTGGGCAATTCTCAAAAAAAAAAAAACCTCAATTCTTGGGCGCTCTAGCGAGCCCTCACACGTAAAAGCTTATCCACTTGGAGCTACGTAACGTACAGTGTATTATTTATTTCTTTCCTTCGAACAAAATCTTCACAGGTTTTATGTACTATGTATACTTTCCTCTGCACAAAACTCTACACAGATTTTATTATCCTGAACTATCAAACCCGTTTGTGATCAGTTCATGCTGGACAGACAATAATGTGCTATTCAAGAGAAAGGTTCCTGATTTCGCGTTGCTGATCAGCTATCCCTTTAGCCAACCGTGACTGCAGTGGAAGCAAGTCAGATGGCGCTGCAGTCGGAGGTGTTCTCTGCAATTTTGGATTGAACCATCTCCTTAAAGTGAGGCCGTTGATCTTCATCCTCCCATGAGACTCTTCACCTTGGTATGAAATTCCTAATCGCCTCAAGAGGGCACCAACTGCTTGACCAATCCTGCACATCATAATCCAAATCAGCCTCATATAAAAGTTATTGCATTACTCAGATGCAACAAGGAAATTCATGAAAGATATAGCTGAAAAAACAAATGTGGATTTCAAATATGTGATAGTTGGTTGCATAGTAACATGACAACAGCATTTAATGTGGTAGGTAAACAAAAGGCAAATATCAAATCTCTCAGACTAACTGGCACACTGGTTACTCAAGATCGATGAATATCTAGTGCGATTATTCAGACAATGAATGCAATTTTACCTTCCAGCAAGTTTAAGTGTTTTCTCTCTTTCATCAAGGTCTACTTGTTTCTTTTCTGTGGGTAATAGGATTGTCACATTCGGTAACCTTGCACCTGCATTGCATAATTATGTTAGAAAAAGAATAACTAAGATGTATTTTATACTATAATATTCTCCCTTTTGTAACTAGTACGTGAGGAAGTCATCTCATTACTTCTAGCAATGTGATAACCTTCAAGGGTGTCCAATATGCAATTTTTTTTCCCGCTACTTATATGAAAAGATATTAAAATTTGCGAAACTACCACACTTGTAAACTTGTCACAACATTTCCTTGATCCTATTCCCATGCGACCAATTTGTAGAAAATTAATTGTTAAAATTCCCAAGATTTTGACACACATTTACAGTCGAAGGGAGTACAAAACTTACACAGTTAATATACCTCTTCTTGCATGTTTTGATTGCGAGATGACAAATAAGTACTGATTCACTGTTTATCAGTTAACTGAACTTCACAGGACTCAATAACCCATGATACTATTTGGCTTTAGCCATTTCTTATCTGTTTGTTACACGAAGATAGTTAATAATTGGCAAATGTAGCTATGGTGGTTCTTATGTGCACAGCACACCACAAGACATGAATTTAGCTAACCCACATCGCAAATTGTGGTTCTTATGTGCAACACATTAGCAGAGTAAAAGACTGCTCTCAACTTTTTTTTATCTCGATGCACAAAATACAATATAAATTGAAACTTTAGACAAAGATGTGTTGTTACATTCTCTATACATGCGTTTTTTATACTTTTTCTGTATAACTTTTCAAAGAAAATTATTTAATTTAACAGAAAAAAGATACAGACAATCGGAAAAAAAATCATAAAAGATCACATGGACAGAGAGTTATGTGAGTCTAAGCTTCAGTTGGTAATCAAGCACCTTAGTTTTCGGTCAGCAGCCTGTACAGCTGTTGCTTCTAGAAGAGAGCTGCAGCTACTGTGCTTGCTTAGTACCTTAGCTAGAAAATTAACTTATGGCAGCTAGCATCAAAGTCAGGCACTGACCAACTCTTGTATAAATGTGCCTCAAGGCTCATCAATCAAATTAGCTATT
>LAPY01005696.1:9202-19850 GCA_000970635.1 Eragrostis tef
GACCTCATCCCTGCCGCCGGTAGCGCCTCCCTCCTCCCTCCTTCACAGGGCCGTCGCCGGAGTTGCTTGCCGGAATAACCCGAGCCAGCAGCGATGATGGCGGCGGCCGGGCGATCCGTTTTCACCTTGCCTCTCCCAGCCTCCTAGCTTCCTAAATAAAAATCTCGATCTAGATGCGAGGGCGCCGGCCTCGACGACCACAACAACCGTGGTAGCCATTGGCGACGGCGATTCCATCTGGCCGCGACACAGCGCCGCCGTGCGGCCTTCCTCCCCGATTTGGGATTCCACATCGTCCTCGGCCGTATGTGACCGGATCAGCTGTGCTGTGACAGTCAAGTTGATCTTGCGATCGATCTAGAGGCTGCTCCTGCGCGTGGATCGATCTGGAGGCTGCTCCTGCGCGTGGATCTGTGAGCAATTGCTTGCCCCGATGGTGGCCAGATCCTTGCGCGTGGAGATGTGCAGCATCCTCGTCCGCGGCGGTCTTCTGTTGCGCGTGCCTCGTCTTCTGCGGTCCCGATGGCGCAGTGGATGCTGTCGTGGCTGCGCGTGTGCGCTGGCCCGGCGTGCGGATTTGTGTCACGCACGGGCAAGGTCAGTTGTGGCGATCTGGATGCATGCAGGATCGATTTACAGGATTAATCTCATCGAATTCTCCTCTGCCGGACAAGTCTTGAGGCTGAATGACGTCTAGTTTCACTGCAATAGCGCTGGACACAGCGGTGTCCCGTATGTATGTCAGCAGGCTTGGATCTTCATGTACGATCCAATTCTAAGCTGTCAGCTGCCGTCCACATCCTCTGTGAGATCTCAAATGGTTCTGATGTGATGTAGCAATGGCTCTCAATGATAGCAAATTGGATTTGGGCAAGGAAGGTCAGGTTTTGAAGGTGAAGGTCTCTATATTATCAGGGGATAATGTGCAAGGAATTTTGTTGTGTTGTCAGGTGTTTTGGTTCAGTGACAGAGAAGACGGGCATGATTGTGGACTTGGACAAGTCTAGAGGTCGGACTCGATTGAGGGACATACATCTAGTGATGAGCGGCTTTTCTTTCTTTCTTTCTTTTTTGTGTGTTTGCGTGTGCTCTTGTTCCTAAGCCTGTGTGCAATACGGAAGAGAGTTTCTTTTTTATGTAACAATCATAGCTATATGCATTGTTTTGATGCAGATGCTGAAATATCAATATATTCCCATTTCTAAAAAAAAAATGTACCGTACATGTAGGTTTTATTTATAGTGCAAAAGAAGACATGTTAGTGTGTCTTCCCGGTCATGAGACGTTAGTATGACATGGTCATCATGTGGCGATGTTGAAGATCACCATAGTACCCATCATCATGACTTGCTGAAAATTATCCACAATAGCATTTCTCTAGAAAGACGTACAAGACCTAAATCGGGGTGAAGATTCCAAGTCAATTCATTTAGAATATTATTAGTCCTGCTGTTGTCTATTGAGAAAGTGATGTTAGTAGGGTAAGACTTGTTGGATGTTGGATGCGTGCACTTCCTCTTCCCGGTCATGAGACGTTAGTCTGACTTTCCCATCACGCGGAGATGTCAAGGTCAAGATGCATGGACAATTTGAGAGCGTGCAAGCCCCGCTGCTACGTTCATTATGGCCTCCAGGCGCTAGGCGGGTAAAGGGACACGTGGGCGGTGGCGTGCGACACTCGTCGGCCGGCTGGTCTCCTTCCTCATCGGGAAGTACGTACCAATTAAGATACCAGGGTCATCAGTCTTCAGAGAGCGCTGCTGCGAGCTCGATCGCGTCATTGTCGAGGAAGCCGATGGACCGCAGATCGCCAACCGAGCGATGCTGCTGCAGCTGTGCCGCGCCGGCCGCCTACGCACACGCCTGCAGGTGGCGTGGCGTCCCGTCCATCCCAACAGCGAGATCACACAGGGCACCGTTCCTCCGCTCATGCTGCACGCGCCGCGCCGGCCGGGACCGCGGACCCAGGCGATCGCCCGATGCATGCTCGCGCACATTATATGCGACGGCATCGATCTCCGATTTCGCGCTGTACGCCGCCGTCAACACCATTACCGCGTCGCTCCGCGCCGACCTAAGAGCTCGCGTGCGAAATGTGTTCGCCACTGCAGCTCGGTGCCCACGACGTCGGCGAGGGCAATTGCTACCACCTGTGCAGCGCAATGCCGGTGAAGGACGCGCCTGGTGCTCCTTGCTTGTTCAACGTTCACCGTCAGGCGCACGCTGATTTGGTGTGGCACGGCGCGACGAGCTGCCCCTGGAGACGACTGACATGCTTGACCTGCTCACCTGGCTCCGTCCCGCCCGCCTGGGCGACGCGCTTAGACGTACTGGTGTGGCAGTCTCGCATCGCTCCGTACGGGTCGTTACGTGCGACATGGAGATTGGAGAGAGCCAGGCAGGTGGTGGCCCGCGAGAAACGGGCTCGCAAGAGGCGGAGAGACAGACACGATCGACAACGGATGAAACATACGCCAACAAGTGTTTAGTCAACTCGGTATTTCTGTACTCATATTATCTGTCTCCATCTCTCATGTCAATACTGTTGCACTTCATACGTGACAAAAGTGAATTTGTGGCTAGTACCATTCGTGTTCTTCATGCATGTGCCAATCACGTCTAATTAAAATATGTGGATATCTTCACCGAAAGATTGCCATCTTTTCCCTTCATTCAGTTTCGTTATAGTCTCATTATGATTCCATCGCAAAAAAAAAAAATAGTCTCATTATGATTGTGTTTTGCTGCGGAGTGTTAGGCAGGATATTCGTTTTGCATCATTTGCGCCTATCCCACCGGTAGTGTTTCTGTAAACCGAGATGGGTTGGCTTGACATTTCAATTAATTTGTCTGGACTGAAAAGAAAAACCTGCAGAGCTGTGTATCGCATCTCGCGTCGTTGGATCTTACATATGCGGCCCAGATGGAGACCTGGTAACCAGGAGCCGATTCCGAGCCGGTTCCGCATCGTCCGGGCCCGCGCCCGCGTCTCTGGAAATAAATAGAGCCCGGCCGCCTCCCTTTGCTTAGACCCGTCCACGCGCTCGCTTCCCTTCCGCTGCAAGCCTCCCGCGCCGCGATTCCGGCCTCGCCAAGCCGATCGCGCCGCCCCGATCCGATGGCTTCCGGCGGCGGGAACCGGTGGCAGGACGAGGTGGAGCCGGACCTGCGCCACCGCGTGCGCCAGCAAATGTAAAATAAGAAATGCTAGGGAGACGGAAACATAAAGTCCACTGCAAATTCTATAGTTAGCGTTTTATCTATTCAAAGTCTCGTTTTGAGGATCTAATTTATTTATCTTTGGCTCTCAGGCAGACTACCTCAGGATGATAGCTATGAAGATGGGAATTCTTGAGCAGAATGCACAACGAGCACGGCAAGCTGCTGCGGGCCACAAGCAACAGACGCAAATGGTTCACCAAATGCAATCGGGTAATCCAGTTCAAGCTGCCCAGGGAGGCAATTCTTTGCTTAACCCAATGCTTCAAGCAGTATCGATGATGTCCAGTCCCGTACAGCCTCCTCATCACCAGCCGCTAAATCGGCACATGGCTGGCCCAAACATTGAGATCAATCCTAAGCATGGACCCTCTGACGTGATGGCAATGCTGAATCAGAATTTTAACTCGCAGCCTGCAACATTTGCTCCAGTGGCACCGGGTGTCCAGTCTGGTCAGCAGATCATGCATTCAAGACCTATGCAAAGTCAGAACCAACACCCAACCGTGCAGTTTCAGCGCGCAAGCTTTGCTAGTTCCTACCCGATGACCGTGGCACAGCTGCAAGGGCAGCCAGTTGTACAACCAAATCCACAGACGGATCACCTCCTCGAACAAAATGCCAGCAGTAGCGTCTCTGGCATAATGCAGCAGCCCAGGCACCTGATAAGGAATAATCATCATGCTCCGGTGGTCAACCAACAAAATGCCAGTAGCGCCTCTGGCATAATGCAGCAGCCTAGGCACCTGATAAGTAATAATCATCATGCTCCGGTGGTCAACCAACAGAATATTAACTCACAACAGCACCAAATGGGTGGAACTAATGTGGACAAGTTGAACATTGGTAATCCTGGAGGATTAAACAATCAACAGAATATTGGGTGGATACGCGAACAAGAGGTGCTAAAGAACCAGTCTAAACTGGAGTCTCAACTGATAAATCAAGCCTGGGGGCAGGTTACCTTCAATCAGCAAAGCAATGTACACTGTCCAATCCCACAAAATCCAGGTTTTTTTTTGTTTCTAACTTTAGTTTCTTGATCTATGAATTCAACAATACCTGTCTCAAAGTTTCTTTCCAATCGTTTACTCTGCTTAATGCTTCATGTTGTCTGTTATTCTCAGAAACGATGAACGTTTCTGAAGCAGTTGATTGGAGGGAGGAGATGTTTCAGAAGGTGAGAATTCTCAATCAGTTTTATGTTTCATACTTCTTCAGGTGTTTTTCTCCTTAAATACGCATATTTTTTCAAATTGTTATTCGAGTTTTCTCGTATAAATCTAATGTAACAGTAACTTATTGTTGATGGTCTTATCGCTTTGATGCTACATTCTAGTTGTCGTCTCTAAATGCATAAGCATTCCTAGCTGAGTCACAGTGATGATATGATCGAGAGTCAAATTGTTATATTAGAGTTGAGTATTATGAAAATATTCTAATGAAGACAACTGCCCTCTTAATTGCAGATCCAGACATGGAAGGCTTCTTGCTTTTCGGAGCTCATGGAACTCAACCGGATTGTTATTATTCCAAAAATAACAGAGGTCTCTGTCCTTTACCCTTTAGGAGTTTGTTCTAAATCTGAAGGCGTTGACATTCCAAAATATCTCCATATCTTACACTCGTTTCTTCCATCACTGTACAGGAACAACTCCAGTCAGTCCCAAAAAATAAAGCTATGGCCTACAACCGTAAATCACTTCTAAAAAAAATGTCATTGCTGTACTGAACCTCTTACGGTGCCAGAAAAGCGAAATTTCTGAGACCCACAGAATGCAGCTCCCTAAATATCAGAGTACAATTCGTGAACTGCTTGATCGCCACCGGAAAATAAAAGATCACAATGAAGGTTTCAAAGCTGAACCAGGAGCTCTGGATCGACATGGGAAACCTCAAACAATCGATCTCACTGGCGACACAGCTCCATTCAATGGTGGTATAAGGTTAGTAAAAAAAAACTTGTAAATCAATTTTTAAGAGTTTAACTACACCTTCTCTTTCCATCGCACACAACAATAACTTATTTCGTAGGATATCGAAACAAGCGCCTTTTCATTCTTTGGCAGTTTCCTGTTAATATTCAATACTAAATGAATGTAGTTGTTCAGAAGACAAATGGGTGTAACACCTTAGCAATCTTTTCTGCAGAAACCAGCCGAAGCAACCTGCAGACATAAGCATTTCCCAAATGAGGCAAACTGTTACTACTACACCACCACCAGCTGCACAGAAAACTCGTAGCAGCGACCCACTAGGAGTAAATTTCTCAATCAAATCACCTGTCGGATTGAATGATGTTAGGGTGTACTCCACACAATCATCCATTTCCAAGTCGGGGGTTGTACAAGTTGCTTCACTGAATGGTCCGTCGAACAACACATTGCAATCATCGATTGCCAAACCTGGGCTTGTAATAGCAGATTCAACCTGTGCATCAAAATACCCTTTGGCACCGACCATCAAGAAGTCAGGGGTTCTTGTAGCTGCTTCACCTTGTTCATCTGTGAAGTCCACATTACAATTAAGTGTTGCAAAGTCAGTGGTGGAACCAGTAGATTCACCATGTGATTTGGCGAAGTCCACAGCAACGAAGGACACCAACAGCTGCCACCAGGCCACTCCCTCTAAACTGATGGTACCAACCTCACTGGGTCAGGCACAGGCAGCAGCCAGTCAAACAAAGGATGAGGTACATGGCGGAGCTAAGACACCGGTGGCCAAGAAGCCCATTGACCGTCTACTTGATGCTGTAAGTATTAAAGATTGCTCATCTCAGTAATACTTTCATGCTATTGTGGGAACAACTGTGCTGAAGCTCTTGTGCTGTCTCTTATTTACAATTTACAGGTGCGTGCTTCATCGCCTGCAGTGCTTCGTAGTTCATTTAATTCCATCAAGTCTGCACTCATTCAAATGGATTCAGTACCATTTCCATCTTGGAGTGGATCTAATAACAATTTGAAGCGCACTTATGATATTACATCGTCTTATTCTGAATATCGACCATTTGGCGGCATTGATGACAGTCCCATGGCGTATGAATGGGGCACATCAGCATACGGCAGGGAAGTCGGTTCTAAGAGGCAAAAAATACAGGTAGAATTACCTGTAACTATTTCCTGAAATTACCAATACAGTGCTACCTGATGTTCTGGACCATGAACTGTCCAAAGCCTCCAAACTGTCGTTGAAACTTATAATTGCAGAATGCCAAGGAGGCTCTGTTGGATGAGATCAGAGATATCAATAGCACACTGATTGATACCATGATCTGCGTCATCGGGGACAGCTCGGCAGACGGGATCACCTCATCCGATGGCAGGACCCGGATCAAACTCTCGTATACCTCAGGGCCCCTTGCGCCAAACCTTAAATCACATCTTCTGACCTCTGGAATGCAGCCACTTGTGATATCGGTGACATTATTGGTTCCTGCGGATTATCCAACCAGCTCTCCGAATATTATTTACAATGAAGAAGATGAAGAGCTAAGGTGAGTTGGTTTGCCTATTCCTCCATTCAATGAGTGCCGACTGTTCTTGCTTTGCTCAAAGTGCAGCTGTGTCCCCTGTAGGAAAAAGTGCGGCAGCATCTCGGAGGAGTTGGACGCGGCCTTCAGGAGCGCTCTCCGCGTTCTCCCGAACCCCAGGTCGTTGAAGGAGACAGCCAGCGCGTGGGAGGCCTGCGTGCGGCGCGTCGTTACAGAGTTTGCGCACCAGCATGCCGGAGGGTCGCTGGGCTCGAGGGTCGGCCGGTGGGAGAGCTGCGTTGGCGCGTGAGAAAGAAGAAAACGCAAGCACAGTTGAGTGACATCGATAGTCTATATACCGTATATGTAACTATATATCAATTGGAAGCTGGTGACTAGAGAAGAACAATGGTTATCTGGCGGTATGCAGTTGACATCTGTAATGTAGGATAGGATAATTGCTGGTTTAGTCAACTGCAAAATGTACCCGAATGGTTCACAACTATGGATTGAGATATAAAGAAAATTAGAACAGTGAGAGTTAATAAACATGTCTCAGGGTTCAAACCACAAACCATCTGAGATGTACACTCTTGGTTCATGACTGGAACCATGAGAACTAGATATTACTCCCTCCATTTTTTAATTTATGATGCCGTTGATTTTTTTCGTTACTTTGACTATTGTCTTATTTATAAATATTTATGTAAATAGCTAAGTGTATAAGTGAATTTTATTTTTTTTAATGATGAATCCAATAATATTATTTTATGTTCAAAAAATAATTATTTAAATCTATACTGTTAGTCAAAGTTCAACAAATGATCCATAAGGAGCCGTGTTTAAAAAAATTGGCCGTCTAGGCTAGATAGATCTCCACCGTTTTGATTTCAACTAAGCTGTTAATTAAATATTTTTATTTATTTTCACTGCTTATGATTATTTTTCTCTATTCTTTTACATTTATTTGCTAAAAGTACAAACACTTAAGACTGCTTAAGCGTCGCCTAGGCATGCCAAGACGTTAGGCGGCGCTCAAACGCCTATTTAGTGATCTCAATAAGATCTATAGCTCCTTATGAAAAGGTTTCAACATTTTCATTCAGACAACTTCTGTCTCAATGAATGATCTTTATGTAAATAATGGTATCTAGATGCCAATGCAAAAACAGTTAATAAAGACTCAATATAACAAAAATAAAAATAATGAGATGAAATCTCTGGATAGAAAAGTTTGGTGGAGGAGAAACTTCCTTACGTCACCTCATGATAATCATTGCTTCTTATTTATAGAACAATAATAAACCCATGATGTATATATACATGCTCGTTTAGAAAAATGGAACCTCTACTTTATTTTGTTTCTGAGGTGGCTGAATTACTTTACAGCGCAGTTCAACAAACAACTATATTACTAGAAATTTGGCGCGCCGTTGGTGCGCCCTTGTTGGGTTTTTATGGATTTCTCCTATTCCTTAAATTGTTGGGGGTTTTATTTCTTTGCCATATCTCCTGCGTTCTTGAACAAAGATACTATGTTGTCATCAGCCACACAACGTTACTCCCTGTGGTAAGAAACATGGGTTTTTTTTGCTAGTGATATTCTTTGAACTATTAGACGTGTCAATGTCAACCAATAAATAAATATTTGACACTACAATTAATATTGCGAAAGAAAAATGTCTTGGTAATCTTATCTTTTGGTATGGGCCCAAATAATCAGTAGAACAAACAATAAATATTCTCAGTTGTATATGTTGGAGTCATATAGGGAAATTTCGACAATAGAGCTTGGTAATTTGAAGCACAACATGTAAACTTGTTAAGATTGTAGACACATCCACTTTGTTAAATTGATTAAATAAACCCCTCTGATTAATGGAGGGATTAATTTGAACTTAAGTAATTTTTGTAAGATATGTACACTTTCCTTCCTAAATTCATCAGTACTATTGTGTCAAGCTAGACATGCACACTCTTTATGTGATCCTTTTCAGTGCCAAAGTGAGACCTTGTAATCCAAGATTATATACACCTAACGGGCAAAGGATATGTATTCCTTATTTAAATGCAATATGCAACAGAGTTAGAAACATGTTTAATTTCCATAATATGGTTAATTGATTAGACAAGTGGATCGTTCTATAGTCCTAAAAATTTGCTAATCAATAACTATATTATAAACTCTACTATTTATGTGTTGACA
This sequence comes from Eragrostis tef, assembly GCA_000970635.1. Taxonomy (NCBI): domain Eukaryota; kingdom Viridiplantae; phylum Streptophyta; class Magnoliopsida; order Poales; family Poaceae; genus Eragrostis; species Eragrostis tef. Next base: position 18,100 of record LAPY01005696.1, read on the forward strand.
GCAGCCACAACATTGTACTACCCAAGTAACAGACAGTTCCATTGCTCAAAGAAGTCCTTCTCTAGCCTTTGTCGTTACGTAGGAGATGTTGAGGCTGCTTATTTTGCGGCATTCAATCTCCAACTAAATGTGACAAAATGAAATTCAGGGAATACATAAGTAATTGAAGTCTTTCATTAAATTAATCTTAAGAACCAAACAACAATTAATTCTTGTACTTGAACTTACATTTCTCTCTTCAAACAAATCAGCAGTAGCAACATGGCAGTTCTGCTAGTTTTGACCATCGTCGTTGGTAGCTTCACACTGTATTGCACAAGTGACTCGAGAGTTTCTATAGCTTCTTGTTGAGTATTGGGTGGCGATAGGACAGTGAAATTTGGTAGGATAATTCAGTACAACAGTTGAAGAGCGCGCCACAAACAATTTTCAGGCAATTTTTCTGGCACAGGGTGGCGAACAAGGCACCATGCATCTTAAACTCGCTCAGTTTGGAGTATCTGTTAATGAAATAGTCCGACCAAATCAACCTCAAGGAACGGCTGGAGTGCATTCAGTCATCCCAGAATTCAATCTTTATCATCAGGTGCTTCCCCTTGCTTCAACCGAGCTCACCTTGGCCCAGGTTCAACATTGGAGTTCGATGACCAGTTGACCACCACGACAGAGGAGTCGCAGCCAAGGAGAGACAGGTCAGGCAAGGCTGGGACAGGAGGCGATGGCTTCATCGACCGCGCTGTGCATTGGCGGGTCGCCGAACTTCGGGCTTCGGCACGCCGAGCTGGGTTCTGATGCCCCACACTGGCGCAGCCATCAGCAGTCCCTGAAGCCAAGACAATGTGGCAGTCGGCAGTCAGCACAGTCGAAGGCGCGGCTGTACGAGAGCCTAGCTCTCGCGGCCTGAGCAGCGGCGACTGGCGGCCGCAACTGTTGGGAACTCTAGATACAGCCTGACATTTCCGGTCTAGCTTCGGGACGAAGGAGGGAGCTCGGGCGGCAGCAAGAACCTGCGGTGACCAGAGAGAAGCGAGGCGTGGAAACGCGAAGCCAGCGAGCGGTCGAGAGAGTTCTTGAGTTTACGGGTTAGCAGGAAATGGGGCGACGACCCGACCCAAATCGTCGGCTGGGGTATCTGATGGGGTTTATATCTCCGAACATAGAGAGAGAGGAAGGACGAAGAGAAACGAAGAACACCCAAAGAGAAAGATGGAATAGGCCAATAGAGAGTAGCATATGAGTCCATGGCTCAGGGTCCCCTCCCCCAAGCCCTCGGGCTCTATTTATAGAGGAGGTAGGATGGCTCTTCTCATTTATTTCATTGGTGGGGCTAAATATTACAGATAAGTTCTCAGACTTTACAAAGAGGTCCCTAGATGCTACAAACAAGTCCCTAAACCATATAAATAGGTCCTAAACCTTCACATTGGCATCTTCGTACACAAAATGAGGAGTTCTAGCCTATGGTACATCCCCCATCAGTAGCCCCTCATCTATTTGGTCTTAGTGGCACAACAAGACCTAATAGATGTCCCTACTCAAAGAGGCCAACTACAACTCAAACTCTGGTGCTAAGGATTGTCCTTAGTAGCCAACCCGTGGACGCCTCACTAAAAACTCCATCCCAAAACCCCAGCGGGAAAAAAGGGCATGGAGAAAAGAGCACGGACACACTTGGGTTCATACATGAGTTGACTATAGACTTCTACACTTGGCAGCTTCATATGACGAGAGCTTCGGCTTTTATGATGATC
>LAPY01005699.1:11019-26511 GCA_000970635.1 Eragrostis tef
TGGAAGACGGCGCGGTCGGGGGGCCCCGCGGTGCGAGGCGGAGCGCGAGCTCGTACTGCCGCAGTGCTTCCGCCGCTGTCCTGCGTCCACCGCGGCCTGGCGCGGCGCCGCGCCGTTCGCCGTGGGAGCCGGGGACGGCGTTGCCTTAGGCTCGGCCGAGGCGAGCAGCGACTTGGCGGCTGCGGCTAGCTTCTTTTTTTTCGAGGCGCTCGGCCACCGAGTAGTCGCGCGACAGGACGAGGCCGGCGGCGAGCTCGGCGACGCACTTTCGGGAGTCCGTTGGAGACAGCGTTTTTTGCCTCTTCTGTTTTCAACCTCGCGGTGATCTATTTGATGTTTCGGGTCTTCGATTTGGGGTTCGATCGTTGGAGATAGTCGAAGGGGTGCGGTCCTGTGTTGGGACTTGGGAGGGAGGACGAATGGGTTGCCTTGGCTGTTCGGACGCGAGGCCAACACCGAATAAGCTGAAACCAAGGAAAAATTCGGGTCCGGATCGATTTGTTTGGCAACGCGTTTTCCTGAGACGAGTCTCCTGTTGAGCCAATTCGGAGACCCGTTTTGTTTTGCACGGCTGGGTGAAAGCAGCTCGGAGACGCGTCTCGTCGAAGGCGCGTCTGCAATACAAATTTGGACACGTGTTTTGTTTCCGCGATGGTAGTGTCTTCTTTGTGCCTTTCTTAACAAGCAGAACCCGGCCGAGGAACCGCTCCTCCTCCAGTCCTCCGCGCCAAGCTCGTCGTCTTGCTAGTCTCATCTGCCCGCGCCACGTCGCGCAGACCGTCGAGCACCGCGTCCGCGCGAATCGCCGCCGGCGTGACCACGCCTTACTGTTGTTGCTACACAAGCTACGCTACTGTAAATGCAAAGCAAGAGCACTCATTCTCATTTCTTATATCGATCCCACATGCATGCGACGCGCTGCAGACCTGCCATTCGCTGTCAAGAGCCGTCATCGAGGCCGTGGTGCAGCACGCCAGGCTTGAGACTGCTGGCGTCCACTCCGCCGCCTTCGGCGTCCACTTCCTCCAGCACCTGACCGGCATCGAGGTGGCCAGCATCGCTTCGACCAGCGAGGTCCTCACCGCCACCATCGACATGGGCGTGAGCAAGATAGTGTTCATCCTGACGGCCATCTTGCTCGTAGACCGCGTCGGCCGACGGTTGCTCTACCTCTCCAGCCTGTCAGGCACCATTGCCTCGCTGGCGTGCCTTGGCCTGGGCCTCGCCGTCATCAAGCGTTTTGCGCCTCACCCCGCGCCGAGGTGGATAGTGGCGCAGGCCATCGCCCCCGTGTTCGCATGCTTCGGCCTCCGTGTGGCTCAAGAAGCGTCTCCTCCTCGAGTACCTCGTTGTGGCGCTCTCGCCCGCCGCCGACGACGGCGTGACGTGCGACTTCCTGCTCTGGCTGCTGCGCGGGCGTATCGTGGCTGGCATGGATGCGGCGGGGACGAGCCCTCGCACAGAGGGGTTGGGGCAGAGACGGCCGGGAGGGCAAGCTGGACGCGCAGGTGGAGGAAGATGCGCGCGGAAAGATGGGATGGCCAGCAGAGAGGGCTAGCCAAAGATGGCCAGCGGAGGGCACTGGATACCAATCTAGATAGCCAGGAGATGACTTTGCAGAGACTGTTGGATCCAATTTTTATCCCAGTTTTGTTATTTTTAGCCAATCAACTTGTTTTACCTAGGCTTTTGGAGTTGCTCTGAGGAGCCCAATCTTCACGTGCACATGCTTTCCAAATTTAAATTTGGAATCCGTCATTTACTTCTTCCTCCTGCGCATGCTTTCCTTACCATGTTTTCTTTCCATATGCATGCATCTTTGCCCGATCAATGATCAATTTCCTTAATTACGATACTCTCTCTACCATATTCCACCACAGCCCTCCTCCAGAATGACACGCTGTTCTCGTGTATTCATCTGTCGGGCTGCCATCATCCATCGACCCTCGGCGTCGTCAAGTGCTTGCGATCTTTGGCATTGTCAAGTCCTGCTACTGCAGTGGGAGACGTTGAGCGAGACAGTGGAGTTGATTGAGTTCTGCTACTTCATGTGCGGATTGAGGTGCCTCTTTCTGAGCACGGATAAGTTGCCGGACGAGGGGATCAGAGATGGAGAGCGGTGACAAGGATGCGCCACGACGACCTGTGCGCGCGATCCCGCCGTCAGTACCGATGAGCTGCCTCCAATTAATCCTGACGCCCTCGAGGCGGAGGCCGTGTTGTGCCCTCAGACTCGGCGAGCAAGTTCAGGTTGGATGCAAGATCCTTTTCATCTTGTTCTGTGTATTTGATTGGGTAATTAGTTCCAATTTGTGCTTCCACCTCGCGTGTGTTGATCTCTTGTTATTGTCTGATGCAACAATTAATATGTTTCATCTTTGGTCTATATTTTCTTTGCAAAAAATTAATACGTATTGCGAGGATTTTATTCGCTGTCGATCTTGCTGTGGGTTTACGCTCGCCTTGGATCATAAAGTTTCTTTCAATCATCCGAGTGCAAAACTTTGTTATCAGCTACATCTTAAATAGCAAGTTTACCGTCTTAAATCGAACCTCACACTGACTTGCTCAATGGCATCAATGGTAAATTTACCTTCAGGTAAAGTCGAGAGTGAAAATGAGGAAGGAAGGAGGAATGCCTGATTAGTATGACACAAGGTTTGATTTTCTTTTCCAGCATGTAGAAGGGTAGTTAACATAGTGTAACAATGCAGGGTTGTTCAGTACAGCTAGCATTCCTAAATTTGAGTTGAGTTGGCTAAAAAATGTCCGCTGAAAGCTGCAAGGAGGTTTTACATATTCTAATTCCGAGGCATTAGGATTTCAGACTAGCTTAAAGTTATCTGATAGAAGAGGTTCTTCTGTAACCGTAATTTTCTTTTATCATGCTCTCTTTGAAACCAGAAAGTTTCAGTCTTTCTGTTGTTAAAGTTTTCACTAGAGGAATAATCAGATTGAACATTCAACTATGATAAAAGATGCTACACAATTCAACCGTAGTACATGCCATATTTTGCGCAAGTGATCAAATAGTGATACTTTTCAATCTAGCCATATGTTGTTTGATGAATTGATGAGACAAGACATTACATCTTTGCTTGATGATCATGACTTTAAGGTCTGATAGCTAATATAAAGGTTTTAGAAACGGTTACAGAAGTCTTGGGTAAAATACATAAGCTTAAAGTAAAATGATACGCTTGTTGGAAGTAAAACCCTTCGAAGTTCATTCCAATTTCGGTGAACTACCTCGTTCACATCCCTAAGCAACAAAATTTTGTTGGTTTTGCAGGTTAACTATCTTCAGAAGTTTGTTGTGGTTTTGGTGGCTTACTATCCAAATTCATTTTCTAATTGCCCTGTAATACTGTTGTTTTGGAAGCTTTTAGTTGGATTCACATACAGTGTTAGCCTGAACCATGCTTTTTGTCAAAATGTAAGCCCCTCTTAAGCCCCTCTTATCCTTTCTCTCTTCTCTAAACAGTGTATAAATATCTCATCTCAGTTTTTGTGATATAAAGTCTCAATTAAATAGGTTCAAGGAGTGTCAAATGCTTGGCTCCTTTTGCAGATCACTAAGGGACTATAAATGGTTACAGGAAATAATTGGTTACGCTTCCATATGTGTTATGGTCCGAGAGGGCTGCCGCCCTCGCGGCTATGGAGGAGGGGGTGGTGCGGCTAGGGCAGAGGGAGAGGGAGGCGCAGGGAGAGAGAGAGAGAGAGAGAGGGGTGTGGCAGCTGCAGGGAGAGAGGAGAGGTTTGACCCTTAATCCTTTCTTGATTGTTCAGATTACAATGGCCCTCATATATATGAGGGTGGATAACTTGACCTCCAAGCAAACCTAACTTGACTCGCAATCCAATAAGACAAGACCTTCCTAACTTAAACGACTCCTTTCTAACTTAACTGATTCCTTTTCTAATCCAATCTGAACAATCCTAATCGACGACGACTTTCCTTCTAGCCACTTTTGGCAGGTGGAGCCGCAGCCCCACCCCTGCGCCCTCCTGGCGGCGGCGCGGCTAGGAGGACAGCAGCCCTGGCGCGCCGGGCTGCTGCCTGCTGGCTGGGCTGGGCCCACTGCACTATGCCCATAACAATATGTGTAATCCCATTTTGCATTGCAGGATGAGCTCCTGATTTTTTTTATGTGCACGTTCTCGAGATTTTTTTTTCTATGTGCTAGCAGCAGATTTTTTTAGAGTGAGTTACAGCAGGAAAAGTGAAAAGCGGCAGCTAAAATTGCTATGGAGGAAGGCATTCCATAGGAATTTTATAGAATTTGTAAGAGCACAATCCTTTGTTCCAAAGGGTATCATAGGAAACTTTCCTATAGGATTTGAATCCTACAAAATTCCTCCATTTTTCTTTTGTTCTAAAGGGGGCCTAAAAGTGAAGAATTTCCTATGGTTATGCAAAACAGAATACAATCAGCAGAGCAACTGCGAATAGGGGAGTGGAAGGGCAATAGAATGTAAAAATTGCGGGCAAGAGGAAACATAATGTATGATGTTAGCATGTCCAATATATCTGGAGTGTGATAAAAGATACGATGGGATGGGAAAGAGTACCAAGCAGTTTACACAACTTTTTTTCTCGAACCAGTTTACACAACTTTACCAATTCGTTTCTGTACATAGCGGTGAACAAACCAATTTTTCTGTAGAGATAGTTCCAGTTTATAATTGTTTTCCCTGAGTAGCATCAGTTATCTTGTCTTTCTCTACAGATATTAATCTTTCTTTCTATAATGTTGTTTACATAGATTTTTGCTGGGTCGATGATGAGGTAAGAATAATTTGGAAATAGGCATACTGGGACCATCTTGTTTCCCTTTAATTTACTCACCTTTGGGATCTAAACCAACTGCTTTGTTGTTCCAGTGTCTGTAGGCATTGGGTCACCAAGTTTAGAATTTTGATTTTGATGAATTATTGATATCCCAACTGTTTATGGGATTTTTATTTTCATTGATAATATTCTGATATTCACTTTTGCAGTCTTTTAATATGATATATACGACTGAGAAAAATTTAAATTTATGACAATAAGGAGTTGATTTTTTTCTCACTCCGTACAAGTTTAAATTTTGATGAATTTTTTTTGTTTGCACTTTAGAATCAGATTCTAACTTAATGAATGCAATATCACAATACCACGAAGAGTATGCAATTTATGTTGCGGTTCAGGACATGGCCTAATTTATCTTGTGAACATGTAAAGTATACCATGGTAATCATCTATGTTGTTTACCAATTTCAAAGAATAGGTATGCCGTTACTTAATTTTGGAAAAGAATAACCTGTTTGAGATACCCTAAACCTTTCTATGAAATGTAGGTGTGTCAGATTAGTGTAGAGGCTAACTTGAGTATATTCATATTGTTGAATGTTACTTATTCAATAGAGTGACCCGGCCTTGGACCACGGGTAAGGTCTGCCTGTGCATATGATTCAGTTCATTAGTGGTAACCTCTGGAGCAACAATGGCATACAAATATATGCATTAAGCCTTTATGGTGTTGTTCATTATACATGTGTTTTTCTATGAAAATTGTATGCGCTTGGCTGGTGATCAATGCCACGAATGCTTTAGCCTAACATTGAAACTTCCGTTGGCAGGAGGATAATTAAGTGGCGCAATTCTAATCCTCCTGCCAAGTGATGCAATTCTTAAACACGTGTGTGGCGCACGTGCATTGGTACTGCTATTTCACTGTAATTGTTGGTTTTAATGAGTAATGATTCATCAGCGCAGACGATTGTTTTCCTCCGTAAATATTCTATGCTTTGACATTATCAACAAGATATAAATATGGCATGCTGATTTATAAAATTTCCACGAACTGTAGTTAACATTGCAATATATATTGGTATAAATCCAGAATAAATTTCAAATTAATTAGATGTAGCATGACTCATGTGGTGAGGGAGTAAGGTGCAATTACTTTTATCTTTTGTGAAACAGTTCTAAATTAATTAACCTTTTTCTAAAATAATGAAGCAACAAGTAGTCAAGTTACTCATAATTCTTATGGTCCTGCCAAGTGATGTAGTTTTTGGAACATGTGCGTGACGCACGTGCATTTTTACTAGTTTCAACCAGAAATGGGGTGGGGTGGGGGGTGGGCTGTTCTGCAACAAACGAACTTAAAGCTACAAATAATTTGATACGAAGTCCGAAACATGCATGAGCTGTCCTTTGCCTTCGATACACTTTCCTTAAATCGATCAACCACCTCGTTGATCAATCCAAAAAAGTACAGAAAACAGCAAGGTGCTGGTTTCTACAATTAAAGTTAGAAGCAATCTAGCACAAAACCCTTCGACGTCGAGAGATTGGGAAAGCGATCGAAGATGTTCGGCTTCTTCGGCCGGAACACGGACGCGACCCCTCCGACCTTCAAGGTGTTCAGCAAGGCCGACGAGGGGCGCTGCCTCGCCGTCCGCGACGGCGCCCTCGTCCTCGCCGCCGCCGACGCCGGCGACGAGTGCCAGCACTGGACCAAGGACGTGCGCTACAGCAGGGTCATCAAGGACGAGGAGGGCAACCCCGTCTTCTCCCTCGTCAACGCCGCCACCGGCCTCGCCGTCCAGCACTCCCGTGGCCCGGGCCACCCGGTAAGTACCTTCTCTTCTTTCTCTCTCGATTTGTTGGCTCGTTTGCGTGGTTCTCGGATCCCCGATCGAGTTCTTGGAGATTGATCCGTTGCTCGATTGATCGGTCGAATATTCCAATCCAGGTGAGGCTGGCACGGTTCTACCCGGACGGCTACGCCGAGTCGTTGTTCTGGACGGAGAGCGCCGACCTGCGCAAGGCCTTCCACATGATGCACAACGTTGACCTCTGCATGGACGCTCCCGCCATCGACGGCGGCACCGCCGCCACCGTCGTGGCCTGGAAGACGGTGCCCTGGAGCGGCGAGGCTAGCTTCGACGACGAGCTCGGCTCCCTGCCCACCTGCCGCATCTACTGCAGGGCCGACGAGGGGTTCAGCGTCACGGTCCGCGGCGGCGCCGTCTGCCTCGCGCCCACGGACCCCGACGACGAGGGCCAGCACTGGGTCGTGGACAAGAGGCCCGGAGACATGATCAGGGACATGGATGGCAGCCATGCCTTCGTCCTCGTCAGCAAGGTCACCGGCGAAGCCATCGCTGGGGGAAACGGCTACACTGTAAGCAACTGTTCTTCACCCTTTGTTGTTTACTTGTTTTATTTAAAATCACATCCTGGAGGGCCAATAAAACGAACAAATATAGCCATTATTTATATAATTTTTCGTTTGCTAGATCGATGATGTGCAGTTGAAGCTCAAGCCCTACAACCCGAACTTCCTCGACGTTCCGGTTCTGTGGACAACAAGCCCCGACTTGGGGCATGGCTTCCGGTGCATCCATCAGGTGGACAACACCTCCGCCAACTTCGACGCGTTCCAGGATGGTAAGGACGTCCACGGCGAGGTGCGTGACGGTACCAGGATTAGAGATCGTCTGTCGTCTGCTCCCGAGTTCTAGAATGACGTTGTGTGTGATCCGTGGTGATAACCTGCAATCTGTGATTAGTGCTTAGGTGACAACATTTAGAGCGATGCAAAGGCTGTGTCTTCATGTGACAAGAAGAGTTGCCGGGATTGGATACGAGGTCCTTGCTTAAACGCTACACCATGTTGAAGGCGTGGGAAGAACCAGTTCTGCGTCCGAGTCACGATTTTGAAACCTTGTGTTCCTGTCTTCTCACCTTGTTCTTTCACATTAACAGCGTGACCATGCTGCCAGAAAGTTCGTTTGTTTCCAGGTGCTCACTAAACAAAAGTGATTATTTGTAGCAGCTTAATTGTGTATATCTCTGAATAATTTCAGATTGTGCTAGTATTTCTATTGCCCTCCTGGCTACTCTAAAATTTGCAATGCGAAGGCTTGTATTTTTGCCGCGTACAAAACGTCCTTGGATTCAACATTTAGGGTCAGTTTGGTTCCTCAGCTAGCTTGCTTTGCCTTGCCTGGACGGGACAGAAAGGCTTTGCCAGACCCGAAGAGTGGAATTGGCTCTCCTACACCAGCAAGCAAAAATCTTGCCCACGCAGGCCCCGAGGAAACCTTGCCAGGTATCCAAACACATTAGATCTTGACCAGCTGAGCAAGGCAAGCTGCAGCAAGACATCCAAACTGCCCCTTAGTCACTGTACTTCTTTCGAATAATGTGATTATACTCATAAAATTTATGGTCATTTTGTGACGGCGACCCTGACGAGCTCGCCTCTACACACATCTCTATCGTTCACCCGCAGCACCTGCAGCCGGCTCCTGCGTCGTCTTCCCCGTACCACACTGGTACTATTGAACGGTGAAGTGTGAACATGTCGTGGTCCGAATGGAAATCAACGCGCTAGGCCTAGGGATCGGAATCATGGCACCTCTTCTCGGACTCGCAGCGCGAGCTAGATGCGTCCTGTGCGGGTACTCATGTGGTCCCCCACCATCGCTCGGCGGTTGGCGTTGCTTTGCTTAAGCAGTGAGTGCCGCGCAGCGTGCGTGCAGTGGCAGCACTGCGCATTGTGGCTGTACCTCGTCTGGATCACGCTCAACGGTGTGTGAGAAGAAACCTGATACATACAGGGTTATCGGACGGGAACAGCAATCAACGTGTAATTGCAAATACTGTGATTCGATATGCCCATGACCCAGCCAAGAAATCACTTTGTTCGGCAAAGGGCCGTGCTAATTCGTGTGTTTTTGAGATAGGAGTACCGGAGCACTTCTCTCTCTGTGTTTTTTTTTAAGAAGAAAATGCATGGCCTGAGCAACTGGCTGAAATCACCAACCCGAAGTTTTTCCGCTCATCGGTTGACACAGGCCACCGGCCACCGAATGTTCCCAACGGTTTTTGACTGAGTGCTAGACCGAGCTCAAATGCAGAGCCATCAGAAACAGCATGCACAGTTCTGTCGTCACGATTTTTTTTTATGCCGTGAAATTGATCTAGCTGAACATGATGCGCCAGTGCCCCGCCAATCGTCCAAAAGAGTCAGGCTACACAGATGCAACATGTATTGTTTGTTTGTCTGAAGCAGGCTAATACATAATGAGTAGAATAGTTATTTGGTTGTCTGAATGAGTATGCATTGTATAGAATTAAAATAATATAAACTAATTGCACTTAATATATACTAATTACTTTTTAGCTCTTGTGGCCGTAATATATGTCATTACTACAAAAGATGGCGACTCCCTACGACCCGCTGCGTCTCCAGCAGAAACAATGTGTCGTCACTTTTGGAGTGATTAGCAAAACTGCCGTATTATAGACCTAAGAAAACATAATCCCAGGCAGATACTTGACATGCTCCCTCTCATCCAAGCCCGTCGCAAGGGAATCGAAAACCAAGATTTGTCTCAGCACTAATGCTAGTTGGTCTTTGTGCCATGGGCTAATACACCCCAGAAACATGAACAAAGGGAGTAGATGTTAGAACCATTCAGATAGAAGCACATAAATACGTAGGTGTTGTTGGAGGGCCTTTCTTTCGAAAGATGGCAATTATTATACACGTGGAAGCACCCTGTCCACTTCTTCCTATTTTCTTGCTCAATCGCCTCGTTCTCATCTCCACACTAAGCGCAAGCGGTTTAATTGTCAGCTCTGTTGGCCGCCGTCGGCTCCACCTCAGCCGTTCGACGCAGCATCCCACCGCTTACTATGCCGTCACGCCACTCGATTCTACTGTGGCCTCGCTACAGCAAGGGGACGCCGCCGCCTTGAAGCTGCCGCTGGCTGGCACGTAGCGTCTCTTTGTCCACTCATTGTGGCCACTGGATGCAGAGCCACCTCGCCCACCCATAGAAGAATGATGCGGGCTGAAACCGACATCCAGATAGCGAGGATACTTGTTGATATGCGGTCGTGCCACGTCGTCTAAATTGTTGTGAGGAGAGAGATTACATTAGATTTCAGCATATAAATATATAGTTGTGCCAGGCCCTTGGCATGGCACGACACGCGGTTTGGCATGCATAAGACACGGTGCTCGTTGCAAGCCATCAGTTGCACGGCCGAGCACCATCTTTTGAGCTCTCTTTCCCTGTAGGATCCCGCGTTGCATGGCTTCGAATGAACCGTGTCACAGCGACCTCTAGCCGGCCCTCCCCGCTGTTTTGTTTCGTCGCGTCACTGCGGTTCCCCACACTGGCCGCTTCATGATCAGGCCTACCTGAACTTTCTCTCTCTCTCTCTCTCTCTCTCTCTCTCTCTCTCTCTCTCTCTCTCTCTCTCTCTCTCTCTCTCTCTCTCTCTCTCTCTCTCTCTCTCTCTCTCTCTCTCTCTCTCTCTCTCTCTCTCTCTCTCTCTCTCTCTCTCTCTCTCTCTCTCTCTCTCTCTCTCTCTCTCTCTCTCTCTCTCTCTCTCTCTCTCTCTCTCTCTCTCTCTCTCTCTCTCTCTCTCTCTCTCTCTCTCTCTCTCTCTCTCTCTCTCTCTCTCTCTCTCTCTCTCTCTCTCTCTCTCTCTCTCTCTCTCTCTCTCTCTCTCTCTCTCTCTCTCTCTCTCTCTCTCTCTCTCTCTCTCTCTCTCTCTCTCTCTCTCTCTCTCTCTCTCTCTCTCTCTCTCTCTCTCTCTCTCTCTCTCTCTCTCTCTCTCTCTCTCTCTCTCTCTCTCTCTCTCTCTCTCTCTCTCTCTCTCTCTCTCTCTCTCTCTCTCTCTCTCTCTCTCTCTCTCTCTCTCTCTCTCTCTCTCTCTCTCTCTCTCTCTCTCTCTCTCTCTCTCTCTCTCTCTCTCTCTCTCTCTCTCTCTCTCTCTCTCTCTCTCTCTCTCTCTCTCTCTCTCTCTCTCTCTCTCTCTCTCTCTCTCTCTCTCTCTCTCTCTCTCTCTCTCTCTCTCTCTCTCTCTCTCTCTCTCTCTCTCTCTCTCTCTCTCTCTCTCTCTCTCTCTCTCTCTCTCTCTCTCTCTCTCTCTCTCTCTCTCTCTCTCTCTCTCTCTCTCTCTCTCTCTCTCTCTCTCTCTCTCTCTCTCTCTCTCTCTCTCTCTCTCTCTCTCTCTCTCTCTCTCTCTCTCTCTCTCTCTCTCTCTCTCTCTCTCTCTCTCTCTCTCTCTCTCTCTCTCTCTCTCTCTCTCTCTCTCTCTCTCTCTCTCTCTCTCTCTCTCTCTCTCTCTCTCTCTCTCTCTCTCTCTCTCTCTCTCTTAAGTCAGGCTGAACATTAACGTCTGAACACGCCGTGGTCGGAAGGGAACCGCGAGCACGCATCAACGCGCTAGGTAGTACAGGCATCGACAGCAAACCGAACCGAGCGACGCGCGCGTGTGCTGCTGTACTCATCATCGTGCGGTCCCCCGGTGGCCGACTGGCCGGTGCTACTGCTCGGCCGTTGGCAGTCAGTTTTCAAAGGATCCCGGCGCGGAACAAACGGAAATCCAAATCCGCGTGTCGGTCATTTCTTTTTGTCCCGGGGCGCGACGACCGGACCGAAGAAAGCCGCTCGCTCGCGTGCCGGGCAGCTCGTAGCGCGGTAGTAGCATCTCCGAGATGCCGGAGACGCAAACGCTGATCGATGCGGGGTCCTCGTCAACAGCAAGCAAAGCAACGTGTAGCCGCAGGTAACGTGATCCGGTAGATGCCGGTGACAGAGCCAAGAAATGGCCTTGGTCGGCAAAGGAAACGCACAAAAACAATGAAGCATCTCTCCGGTCCCGGCGCCAATTCGTTCGAGAATGGAAATGGTGGCCTCACCTCACTGGCTAACACGCACGCACGCGCTGGTAGTTGGCGAGGACGAGCCCCACGGGGTTGCCTGCGGCCAACGGTGCTATACCGTCCAAACTCCTAACCGACTGTACAGGTGTTCGTCCCTTGTCTCTTCTTGTGCCCCCGCTACGAGCTTCGCCATTTATGGTCACGGGACCGTCCCAATGTACGTTTCCGGCAGGGAATTCCTGTGTCACTGCTGTTCGTGCAAAGATGATTAAGCTCTTAACGTAATCAACCCATGAACCTGACGAAGACGCCTGTAAAACTGTGTACTACTCCACCTCTGTACAAACATCTTCGATACTACTAGTCTACTACTCCGCTGATACTGCAAGTCCGAGACTGAAAGCACGGCCGACATGTGAAACCTGCATCGGGCCCAAAGCGTCAAACATTCTTCTCGGTGCCATGTGAACGCCATCCTTTTCGCCCATATGAGCACAATGAATGCACTGTAGTAGTAGCTGTGCCAGGCCCAAACCATCCAGTAGCTTGATTAAATAGAACATATGTTTTTTTTTATGTAGGAGACCATATGATATTACTCCTATATGGCGAAAGTTCACAAGGGATCTTCTCTTCCTCCTACTAGCTATCGACACCGGCACTAATCATTTGTGGTGCCGCACGTCGCTGCAATCGTATAATGCAGACGATTTTCAATTAGAGCAAACCGGACTGTTCCTGAATAATCCAGCCATAGCTAGCTACCTGCTGTCGCCACCTGTCCACTCCAGTTAGAATGATTCTTGTTGAGCTTTTTATATTACCGTGTACTGTATAATAAGCTCAGGATGATTCTGTGAGCCGAGTCGTACCAACCGAATTGAGGCTTTGTTCACCTCAGCTGGCTGTCGAAGAAATTCAGAAGCTTGTCCGTGCGTGTAATAAGCTTCGGACCCAGTCGTGATCTATCTTGTAATTTTATTTGGACAGGCAGGTCTACCTCTGCAATTCCTTTCATCCAACACTGATCTAACAAATGTAATCAGACACACGATCCGAACACTGACTAGACCGTTGGAAGTTTTTCTGCCTCAAGTTTTCAGAGCACTTAATGAGGTCACATAATTCCACCGATTATATCATCATCAGCAAATTATGTATGGCCATTAATGCCCTAGTGCCTTCATGATGGGAAATGGAGAGCAAACAAAAAGCTTGTGAAACGTAATGCCCAAGGAGTGTTGAAACAGACTGAGTGATTACTCCAAATAGCGGCAATAATCTTGTCTCTTGTAGCCTTTCCTTCAGCGCCCATCATTTCTTCGGTTCTAGAGGCCAACAAGAAAAAAGAAAAACAAAATGTTGTACATGAAACGCAGCAAAACGAACACAGTTTATGAAATGAATGTGAATTCACAGGACCCCCTGAGGATACTCATTTTGTAGTCCATCCACCTAAAGTTGGGACCAGCAACCTGTCCGTTTCCGGAAACCGGCCATCCGACTCCCGACGAACGGCGGCGAGAAAATCCAGAACGGCCTTTTCTGGTTTCCAAAACCTAAGCACGTGAACCCTACTCAATCAGCAGAAGCGTGCAGTTAACCTAGGCCCACCTGCCATTGAAATGTTTCCAACGATTTCCCATTAAAAACTTTTGTACGAGCACGTCACAGAGGAGCTCAAATGCAGCGCAAACAAACTCTGAACATTTAAAAATACAGCAAGTCCTTGTGCAGTTGTGCTTAGCTTCACACGGTTTGACACGAGACATGGTGTGCGTTGCAAGCGTTTACAGTTGAGTGGCCGAGCACCATGTCATCTCTGGACTAACCGTGTCGTCCTCCGTAACAAAACAGTGGATAAAAGGTCAACATCTTTGTACTCTGTCAATGGAGTGTAGCGCTGCAGCTAATAAACAAAGCCATGAGCTGTATGGGAAAAAGTGGCTGCTTTGCCAATCTCAAAACAGGGCGGTGCGGCGAGGTGAGGTGAGGTGAGGTGACCTTGCTTGGACTGGGTCTCTGCGCCGCGCGGTCTTCCACCATTATCCCTCTCCCCTGAGTCCCCTCTCTCTCGGCTGTTGCGTGCTGTTCTTGGACAGCGAGGAGGAGGCCATGCGTGGCGGTGGTTGCTGGTGGGAGCTGGAAGAAGAGTGGGAAATGCTTCCCCGGTACTAGCTCCACCTCCTCGGCGCGGGGGCAGGAGGGGGCAGACGAGGAGGGGAAGGCGAAGAAGAAGCTCTGTTTCTTGGAGGTCTTGGATGCAGGTAAGTGGTGCTCAGCTACCTTCTCTTTTGGTTCAGGCTGGTTGCTGCTCGCTTGATGCAATTCATGTCGGTTTCTGTAGTATTTCGCACAAAGGTGGTTGTTTTCGGGCGATTGGAACACTCTAATGAATTTTAGCTGACCTAGTCGTGTGGCCTTGATTCCCAAAGATTGCAGTTCTTGTGGTCCTCTGTCTCTCATTTTGTGCTTTCGAGTGATAGACATTAGGTTTGTGTTGATGGGAGAGGGAGATGCAGCCTGCTGCTGCTGTTGTTAAATTGCAATCGAAATATACAAAGCTGTTTTTCTGGTCCTTCTCCCTAATTTACGATAGGTGTTGTTGGTGTTCCTTCCAGGATTTTGAAAATTTCGGTTCACCCTCTTCTCTAGCAGCAGTTTGTTCTGAACAGTTTCGGCTTTGAATAGTGTTCTAGTCGTCGAGGAAAACCAATCAGCAATAGTTGGGAATTTGGGGGAAAGTAGCCGGTCCTGTGATAAATTATTCTTCAATTGTTTAGAACCAGTTCGTATCAGCTTTAAGATTGCAGAATTGTATTCTAGTAGGGAACAAAAGGTGGTTGGTTCCTTCTTTACGACTTCCTAGTCTGAACTATCCTTTTCCATCCCCAAAAATTCAGCTTTGCTTGGATGCTTCTGCTTAGGCGCCTAACATCTTGTTTCCATTTGTTCAGAGAAGTGACGCGAAAGCCAGGAAGGCGTCTCTCGCCGAGTCTATTCTTGCAGCCATCTCCGAGCTCATGTCACCGGCGGCGGCGGTCGATGCTGAGCAGGACAGCTTCATGGACGTGGGAAGTCCGATCCACCATGCAGCTCCTGGTACAATGGAGCTGCAGAAAACGCAGAATTGAGTCCCCTCTCTCTCGGCTGTTGCGTGCTGTTCTTGGACAGCGAGGAGGAGGCCATGCGTGGCGGTGGTTGCTGGTGGGAGCTGGAAGAAGAGTGGGAAATGCTTCCCCGGTACTAGCTCCACCTCCTCGGCGCGGGGGCAGGAGGGGGCAGACGAGGAGGGGAAGGCGAAGAAGAAGCTCTGTTTCTTGGAGGTCTTGGATGCAGGTAAGTGGTGCTCAGCTACCTTCTCTTTTGGTTCAGGCTGGTTGCTGCTCGCTTGATGCAATTCATGTCGGTTTCTGTAGTATTTCGCACAAAGGTGGTTGTTTTCGGGCGATTGGAACACTCTAATGAATTTTAGCTGACCTAGTCGTGTGGCCTTGATTCCCAAAGATTGCAGTTCTTGTGGTCCTCTGTCTCTCATTTTGTGCTTTCGAGTGATAGACATTAGGTTTGTGTTGATGGGAGAGGGAGATGCAGCCTGCTGCTGCTGTTGTTAAATTGCAATCGAAATATACAAAGCTGTTTTTCTGGTCCTTCTCCCTAATTTACGATAGGTGTTGTTGGTGTTCCTTCCAGGATTTTGAAAATTTCGGTTCACCCTCTTCTCTAGCAGCAGTTTGTTCTGAACAGTTTCGGCTTTGAATAGTGTTCTAGTCGTCGAGGAAAACCAATCAGCAATAGTTGGGAATTT
>LAPY01005700.1:2138-12437 GCA_000970635.1 Eragrostis tef
TGGGTGCATGCAGGTTTGGTGGCGCTTTGTAAAGGCCTCGTAGTGATCTCCTGGCCGCACACCATAGGAAGTGTGCAGTGGCATAATGGAGGTTTTAGTCATCGACGGGTGATGAAATCACGACTTGTGGGTAAAGTGGTGCAACCTCTACACAGTGTAAAACTGTCTTGACAGGCGTGCTCACGGTCACAAGCAAGCTGGACTTATTCATGATTAGTTGGTTGGTTTGGTTGGTTTGGCAGTCGGGTGGTGGGAACCCGAGGAGTTGTTTGCCAGGTGGTGGGAACCTGGTGAGTTGTTGTATGTTGGTCTTGGAGGGTTTGTCATCACACTTAGTAATATAGGTGCTTTATGTCATAGTCGTTGGTGCTTTTATGCAATTAACCCTCTATAGCCTTTCATTCATTTAAGCCCGCATATCATAATTTCCTACACTTGCGGAGTACGGCATGTACTCACACTTGCTTTTTCCCTATATTTGTCAAATGCTACTTAGAGAGTGAAGATGGTGATAGAAAGTCGCGTTGCCGCCAATAGATTGTCTGTGGAGTGCCCTGGAATTTTCCTCCGCTGTCGTGCTTAGTACTCTGGTTTGTTGTTTTTAATGTTGTTTTATCCGTTATAGAATTGGCATATATGTAGAATGCATCCGATTTATGTATATAAAAACCGTGTGTGACAACATGTGAATACATTCGGTTATTTTCTTTAAACCGGGCGTGACATTTATATAATCTTCACATAGAAGTGGCTCGATTATGCATAAAACTTCACCTAGATTCATGACACGTTCCTCTTTTTTCAACAGACAAGTGCATTGTCCTTCAGTGCAACCAAAAAAAAAAAGAAATGGACTTGTGTATACATATGTCCATATCAGATTAGATTACCCAATTCGATTCCATTGTGAATTGTATATTTCGTGAAATCTACAAAGATGAGGTAAGAAGATGCTATAAGTAAGCAAGCTACAAACCTGTATGCTACAGGATCGTAAGGATGGAAAATGTTGAACATCTGCCGGCAGCATGGCATCTCTTCGATTATGTTCTCATCTTGCCAATAATCCTGCCCCCTGCCTTTAGAAGAAGGTATAAGCTTCACGTCTAAAGCAAAAAATCGTGAATGAATACCAAACATGGAAACACTAGCTAGTCACCAGGAGCAACACACACACACACACACACACACACACACCAAAGCCCTGCGCGTTGCCGCGGGCAATATCACAACAATCTGAAAATGTGTCCTATACATGGCAATTAAATGTGCATTACATATCTGGATAGTCAAATATGAAATAACACATAATTCTATATTTCCTGGATGGTATGAGTTTACGGTGTCTGAGCCCAAAGACCCAAGCATAGAAACTTGAGGCAATACTAATCACCGAGCCTTTATACCAATCTTTAGACATGTCAGTATTAAAACTCAAGCATTAAAGAAGATCGTACATTTTGATATAACTTGAGGCAATATAGATCAAGGTATATACGCCGGGGGGGGGGGGGGCGGAAATTGACACATATATTTTGTAAGTTGTAATCTTGAGGATATTACAATACCACAAAGACCGAAACTTACATGTCTAAGAGGCATCATAGAAAGACAGTTACATCAGGAACCATATTGTGTCAAATTAGTATACGGAGTAGATAAAACAGTAGACAGTTGACATCAGCTCAAAAAAGTGAACAGCTCTTGCTGACCTGAAAGCACAAAACATGAATGTTAGCATTATTGTGTTATAACAGGGCAAGCAGTATGAAAGTGTAGCTGATGTTATACATCCAAAAGAAAAATGTACAGCACCCTCATGGATTGAAGGAGGCTTCAGCCTATTACACTTGTATTAACAATGAAGCAAAGACCATGTGATTGTGGCAATGAGGAGCAAAAAGAACAGTACAATGTTCATTTATTATTAGACAGGATTATCAGAATAAGAAATGTAAGTGCAACCACACGAATTCTGAGCTTAGATTAATCAAGGATACTATAGCTGGTAAGAAATATGGACAACATGCCTCGCAAAACTATACTTTTAAAGAGTAGGAATTCTGAGTACTATTTTCTAATGCAGATCGCTTGTGGTGATAAACTGATAATACTTAAGGAGAATATCTACCTGAGATGTGAGAAACTGAGGATTGTAAAGTAAAAGCCCATTTACGCATTAGTAGCCAGAGCATGTATAAAGATACAACTCAACTACAATTCGTATAAATTCCAGATTATGCACAACAAATCAATGACAGCAGCATATAGGATGAACGTGAAGCATACCAAACAATTGTTGTTGGCATGAGCACACGATGGTCGATCATTCCGCTGGCATCTTGCATTCACGCCTCGAGTGGCCCGACGTCGGACACAACAAACTTTCGAGCACCCAATTCATTTAGCCTCTTAATCGAGGGAAAGAAAATAGAGGTCGTCTGAATGGAACAAATTCAACTTTGTTGATGTGTTACAGACGAAGCCATCTTTTTTCAGTGTGTCTCAGACAAATTTGCCATTTATCTTTGTCAAGGATCTCTTCATGGACTTCTTCAGAATATCTTGATACGGTAGAGACATCATCTTTGGTGCTTACAGATGAGGTACCACCTTTGTCAGTATATGTGATTTGATGGCTCTGGACCTTATTTTTGACTTCCTTTTGCTTTTCATCTACTGCTATAGGTGTTTCATCATCGTTTGCTGTATTCTCAAGCACAACTGATGTATGCTGTATGTGACAGATCAGTTCCGTTGTTGTCTTCATCAACAGAGAATTTACACTACTGCAGAACGGACTTTTAGTGACTGTCCCGCCCTGTCACGAAAGCCCTGTAAACTGTCACGAAGCTTCTTGGTGACAGAAAACCGTCACAAAAAGACCGTCACGCTTGGTCGGTCACGAAATCGAGTTTTCCGTGACGGATTACAGTCACTAAACCTTTGCTGACCGTATGGCAGTCACCAAAGCTCCCAGGACCCCAACTACTCACCTTACTAAATTTAGTGACGGTAAGTTAAGTCGAGACCGTCACCAATACTTTGGACGGAAAATGTACACCGTTATGTTTTTGGTGACTGTTGATTCTGATGGTTTTCGTTACTGCTTACTGTCACAAAGTGTGTTTTACAACCCTTCACACTAAACCCATTGGGGACGTAATAGCAGTCACGAAATATCCCTATAGTCACCAAATGTGCTACACACCTGCTCTACATGGGCTTTATACAATTACATACTGTTTAATAGGTTAAAACAATGGTTCATCTAACACAACCAGTATACAAACCATAGCTCCATTTAATGCAACCAGGCATTAAACAAAATAACAACAACATAGCCTTTTGTCCCAAACCAATTGGAGTATGCATAGTACATAGAATTAAAAATTCAGATATTTTTAGGTTACAAAACGGTTCATTGTACCAAATACTTAAAGCAACTATACAAAGTTCTGCCTTTGGTTTGTGAAATACAATATACAACATAGCCTTGTCCCAAACCAATTGGAGTATGCATAGTACATAGAATTAAAAATTCAGATATTTTTAGGTTACAAAACGGTTCATTGTACCAAATACTTAAAGCAACTATACAAAGTTCTGCGTTTGGTCTGTGAAATACAATATGAAACAGTCACAAGCTGATCCTCCCCACAAACTGTGGCTTGGAACATACTTTAGCTCTAGAATACTGGTAGGCGCACACAGATCATCTGGATGCACGGAAAGGTCAGGCCCACACATGCACGTACGTCACGACTGCTCGTACGTGCTGACAACCGGTAAGTCTTCCTTTTTGACCCGTCAGGGATCGCCCCTTGTGGAAGAGACTAGTAGTGATGCAGTGGGGCGGCAGCTAATTTTTGTCACGCGTGTTTGTTGACACACGATTCCTACTCCAGCCATTTGACCGTGATGATCGATCTCCTTGAAATTTAACAGTCCGGCCGTGGTCAACCCACGACGTTTCTCACCTGCCGTGTAGGGTTTCGTAAGTTCAAACAGCCAGGTGCCAGGTGTATATTGGCTGTTGTGTTCAACTCGGCAAAAAGTGGCCACAAAACAATCTGTATATGCTTACGACCACCCTTGAACATAAGAATACGATCCTGCTTCCATCCATTTTGCTTTACTTGTCACCGTAGATCACTTTTTTTTTGGGTTTGGGAATAATACTTGTCAGTATTAGATCTGAATCTGAATGTGACATTGTCTGTTTGCAAGAAACAAAGAGGGAGCATTTTGATCTCCAGTATTTGAGAAATTTTAGCAGCCCTCAATTCGACTGCTTTGAATTTTTACCATCATTGGTGCATCAGGGGGATGTCTCACTATGTGGAAAAGCTCAAAATTCCAGGGCGCCCTGTCTTTTTCTAATGATTTCAGTATCTCTATTGAGTTGTGTTCAGTCCACTCAGGTACCAGATGGGTTTTAACCAATGTGTATGGACCCTGTACTGATGAAAGGAAACTTGTTTTTCTAGAATGGATGAAGAATATTGAAATGCCCGATGACTGCAACTGGCTTGTTGTAGGAGACTTTAACCTAATAAGGTCACCTCAGGAAAGAAATCGCGAAGGGGGTAATGTAAATGAAATGCTGCTTTTCAATGAAGCTATCAGTGCCCAAGGATGGATTGAGCTTCCTCTGCAAGGAAGGGAATTTACTTGGTCAAACAAACAGTTCAGTCCTTTGCTAGAAAGACTGGATCATTTCTTCACTTCTAGCTGTTGGACAACTGAATTCCCTGCTACAGCTGTGTCTGCCCTCTCAAGGGATACCTCTGACCATGTCCCTTGTCTCATCTCAATACAGACTCACATCCCAAAGGCAAAAATATTTCGTTTTGAAAACTATTGGATGGAACATGAGGGTTTTGTCTCAATAGTTCAACAAGCTTGGGACATACCAGTACAGCAGATGGACATAGCCAGAAGACTAACTGCAAAATTCAAGAACTTGAGAAAAGCACTCAAAGACTGGGCTAAAAAGTTCTCAAATCTAGCAACAACTATAACCAGCACAAAAGCTCTAATTCTTTTGCTGGACACTTTTGAGGAGAGAAGGGATCTCACTTTGCAGGAATGGAATTTTAGGTCTTTAGCTCAGGAACACCTAGAAAGTTTGCTGAACAAACAGAAGATTTACTGGAAGCAACGTGGTGATATTAAATGGGTAAAATTTGGGGATGCCCCCACCAGTTTCTTTCATGCCAGAGCAACTGTCAGGCATAGGCACAATGCTATAACCTGCTTAAAGGATGAAAGGGGTCATGAAGTCTTTGATCATGAAGAGAAGGCTGACCTCATCTGGAATGCTTTCAAGGAAAGGTTAGGTACATCAGAGTTCAGCTCCATGCACTTTAATCTTAGTGATCTCTTGGAGGCTGTTCCTGACCTTGATTGGCTGCAATCTCCGTTTTCAAAAGAAGAAAAAGATAAGGTAGTATCTGACCTCCCCTCCAATAGATCTCCTGGCCTTGACTGTTTTAATGGGGACTTCTTAAAGAAGTGCTGGCATATAGTGGCAGCTGATTTTTATGACTTGCTGGATGCTTTCTATGAAGGAGAGATATGTTTGCAAAGCATTAATGGATCCTTCATTACCCTAGTGCCCAAGAAGGACTCTCCTACAAGTGTTTCTGATTTCAGGCCAATTTCTCTACTGAACTCTTCCATAAAGCTTATCACAAAACTACTTGCCAATAGGTTGCAGGTAGTCATTCTACAGCTGGTCCACCAAAATCAGTATGGCTTTATAAGGTCTAGAAGCATTCAAGACTGTTTGGCATGGTCGTTTGAATACCTTCATATCTGTCATAAATCAAAGAAAGAGATTGTTCTGCTTAAATTGGACTTTGAAAAAGCTTTCGACAAGATAGAGCATCAAGTCATTCTTGATATACTGAAACATAAAGGGCTAGGTGACAGATGGTTGATGTGGATGGAAAATATTATGAAATCTGGCACATCTGCTGTCCTTCTTAATGGAGTGCCTGGGAAAGTATTTCATTGCCGAAGAGGTGTCAGGCAGGGGGGCCCTCTATCTCCCCTGCTGTTTGTTTTGGCTGCCGACCTTCTGCAATCCATCCTAAACAGAGCAAAATACATGGGTCTTCTCAAGCTGCCCATTCCATTGAGAGCAGGAAATGATTTCCCAATTGTTCAATATGCTGATGATACGTTATTGGTGATGGAGGCATATCCAAGACAGATGGTTGTTCTGAAATCACTGCTGCACACTTTTGCTGAGTCCACTGGCCTCAAAGTTAACTATAGCAAATCAGTTATGGTACCTATCAATGTGGGTGTAGATAGAATGGAGATACTAACAAATACATTTGGTTGCCAGGGAGGCTCCATGCCTTTCACATATCTTGGGTTACCAATGGGCCTCACTAAACCATCTGTGACTGATTTTCTCCCATTGGTGCACAGAATAGAAAGAAGATTGGTTGGATGCGCTCAGTTCCTTACCCAAGGTGGTAAATTAGAAATGGTGGACACTGTCATGTCCTCAATGCCGACATACCATATGTGCACTTACAAGGTACATGTCACTGTGATCAAGCAGCTGGATACATATAGGAAACACTGCTTATGGAGGGGATCTGATATTAATGCCAAGAAACCCCCACTTGCTGCCTGGAATATGGTACAAAGACCAAAAAGTGAAGGGGGCTTGGGAGTAAAGAAACTTGCAGTACAGAATGATGCTCTTTTGATTAAAATGCTACATAAGTGTTTCAACAGAGCAGATCTACCTTGGGTCAAGCTAATCTGGGAAAATTATTATCCAAATGGTAAGTTACCTGGACAACAAAGGAAAGGGTCCTTTTGGTGGAGAGACATTATCAAACTGTTAGACCAATATAAAGGAATTGCCAAAGTTACACCAGGTGATGGTGCCACCATTCTCTTTTGGCATGACCTTTGGTACACAACAATTTTAAAGCATACTTGCCCACAATTATTCTCTTTTGCTCGAAATATAAACATTACTCTTAAGGAGGTGCAACAAGCTGAACACCTGGAGTCCCTTTTCCATTTGCCACTTTCAGTTCAGGCCTATGATCAGTTGATGGTATTACAGGATTTATTAAGTGGCATGGAAATTCAATCTGTCCAGGATGTATGGCAATGTATGGGGGGTCAAGTTTCATACTCTGCAGCACGAATCTACAAGATCCTTATGGGCCATTTGCCAATCCACCCTGCATACAGATGGCTATGGAAATCATCTTGCCAGCCAAAACACAAGGTTTTCTTTTGGCTCCTTATGAAGGATAGATTAAATACAAGAGGTATGTTAAGAAGAAGAAATATGAGGCTAGATGATTATAAGTGTGAACTGTGCATCCTTCAGAAGGAAGAGACTCTTAGGCATCTGTTTATTCGGTGCAATTTTGCCAAGGCATGCTGGCAGTCCATTGGCTTTCTCCTTCCACAGAATATCACATCATTGCAAATGATCAGTCTACTCAAGAGAAGGATCAGTCTCAGCTGCTATATGGACATAATCATTTTAATGTGCTGGAGTATTTGGGTTACAAGAAACAACTGGATTTTTAATAATGTTGACCCATCTGTTCAAAGTTGCAGGGATAATTTTTTCAGAGAGCTTTCCATGGTTGTCCATAGAGCAGGCTCGAGGAAATCTGACAGGATTAAGCAATGGATAGATGCAAATTATTAGAGCTTTTTTTTGCCTCTGTGGCTTGTAATTTTAATTTTGCTTTCTTTTCCTGTACTTGTATTTTACTTATAATTTTAAATAAAGTACTGTAGGGGGAGACCCCTCCAGTTTTCATCAAAAAAAAAAATACTTGTCACCCGCACGGCCTCCCCATGCATGCATGACGCTTAATTTGTTTAGTTTTCGTCTTCCCAACATTCCCGTGGTAGTAGCTCGCACATGACGCTATTTTATTTTTTTCTACTATACTGACTTGTTCCTAACAAATGTTGTCTTGTCTCTTTATACAAAGTGAAAAAAGTGAGAGTCGTCTCGCCGTCACCTAACCAAAACGCGTCCAGAGCAGAGAGGCTCACGCGCTGTGACACCTCGTGTCACTTTGTTAAAAATTCCTGCAAATTACCAACTGAACTGAAACATCAAACCAAATCAAATTCAAATTTTGAAATAATTAATTCAAACAAGTGTCAAACCTATGCTTGTGAAGCAACTCAGACATTTATGTAACAACTTGCACCAACAAAAAATTCTGTAGGTAGCCCTTCTCAAATCAGAATTATGGAGAATGTTTGGCGATTTTTGAAATTCATTTAGATGCTCAAATAAATTCCCAAATTCCCCAAAATGACAAATTTGACCAGCTGCCATTTGAATTCCTTTGTGAATTGATATGTGCATGTTATGTCACTGGATTCTACATCTTTTCATCTTTCGATGAAGATCAGTTTCACAATTTTTGGAGCTTGTTTGCTAGTTCAAATGGTGTGCTCAAAATTGGAGAAATCAGAGTTTGAATAATTCGGGGAAAACAAAAGATGCCATCGGGCCCGCTCGTCAGCATAGTCTCTCTCACTGAGCGTTGCCGGCACCTTTTTGCTGCGTGGCTGCCGGCGTACGGCCTCGCCGCGCCTCCCCGGCCCCGCTCCCAACCCGTCGAGGCGTTAAGGCACGACCCCGCCCCTCCTGGCTCTCTCCCTCGCCATTTCCCCGCTTCCCGTCGCCCTAGCCCTAGCTGCCACTGCCATTGCCGCCTTGAGCTCGAGCTCCGCCCGATTCCGGCGCCGACTAGTCCCTGCTGGGGCTGGTTATTGGTCAGAAGGCCGAGACAAGTCGCCGCCAAGCTCGCCGTGGCCACCATGGCTCTGGACTCGGGCTGAGAAGAGTGAATCGGCGCCGTCTTCTTCTTCCTCGGCGAACCAAGCCCGGCCGCCTCGCCGTCGATTGATTCCACTCCGGTGAATTCCGCTTCAATTCCTCGCGCTCCAAGCTGCGACAGGTTCCCTCGCACCTTCCTGACCTCACCATTCTCCTCCGTATGCAGTCGGGCCGCCGGGATGCGATTTTTCCCCATCGTCGTCGTCCAGCAGCCGCAAGAGTCCTCCGTCAAGCTCTGACTTCCCGGCCCCCTTGTCGTTGATGGTGTCCTTGTTGAGCTCCAACGTGTCGTCTTCAAGCTCCTAGACCAGAACCGCTTGGCCCCGGTGCCCTCCGTCGACCTCACCGCCGGGCCGAAGCTCCGCCACCCGCTGCAGCTCGTCGCCGGCCCCACTGCGGCCGTCCCTGCTCCCTTTCGTTGCTCAAGGTGAACTCTCCATCTCGCGCTAGCCCTCACAGTCCTCTCCATTCCCCAAATGGCTGTCGGGAACTTAACTCCGACGAGAGTGCCGCCCATCGCCGGCGACGCCTCCGTCTAGCGCACTATGGAGCACACCGTCCGGATTCCGTGTGGCTACGCGTGATCTGCTGCGGCAGGTCGTGTGGCCCCTGGTGAGTCTCGTCACGTGATTGGTTGGATCTGGTGAGGAACAGTCCAGATCCGGTGCGGCCATGAGTCTGTTGTCACTTTTGAGGCTCAGATCTGATTGGTCGCGCCATTTTTCAATCGTTTTCAAATATCTATAAATTACCAGAAATTGTCTGAAACTTGTAAAATGCAAAATTAATTGAATACTTCTCAGAAAAAAGTGAAACAAATTTTGTTGGACTGCTTATGCTCAGGTCTATCTAGCAAACTTGTTCTCTGTTTCCTATAACAATGTTTTCATACAGATCTTGTTTAATTTACCTTAAATGTTTCTGTTGCTCTTTAAATCCTGAAACATGGCATGACTGTTATGATACGGTTAAAACACTTACAGAACATTTTCTACTGTCATATCCTATTTCAGTATTTACATATGATTTAAATCAAGTTCTGCATTGTTTAAATTATTATAAATAATTCACAATGTAATAAATCGTCAAACTTCACAGTAAATCATCTTTGTGGTGTTGATCCTTAAAAAAATGCCACTGGACTGAATATCAGATTCCAAGTATCTGTTTTAATGAAGAAAATACTTCAGACGAAAGAAAGTTAATAAAATTAATCCATTTAAATATTTGATAAATTCATTCCTTAATACAGTGTAAACGACTGTCCCGTTAAGTACTTAAATCAGTTATGCATCATATTATTATTGCATCTAACTTGCATAATGCCTTGTCATAACGTGTAGTGACAGAGATGACTCCGGAGCCACTGGACGTACTTCAAGCCGCGGGAGGAGGAGGGACAGGAGGAGGAGGAGCAAACTGACCATGTAGCTGACCAGCTA
>LAPY01005702.1:2703-12861 GCA_000970635.1 Eragrostis tef
CCCGGCCCCCGGCGAGCGGCTGCCGCTGGTGTTCGTGCACGGGAGCTTCCACGCGGCCTGGTGCTGGGCGGAGCACTGGCTGCCCTTCTTCTCGCTCGCCGGGTTCCCCTGCTACGCCCTCAGCCTCCGCGCGCAGGTGTTTGTCGAATTGCCTCAATGCGTGGTTGTTAGAGCCAAATCATGTCACTTCAGTTGACATTCTTCAGAAATGGCAGTATCTTCCTGTACAACACTCTGCATTATCAGCCAAGCTGACTCAGTTCTGATCTGTTGCAGGGTGAAAGTAGTGTTCCACCAGAGGCAGTGGCAGGCACACTCGAGGTAATTAAGATGAGAAGCATTTGACTGCACTCAGATAGTCTCAACTGTTCAAGGTTTACAGCATTTGATGTCGCTCTGTTGGTTTCATGTTTGCAGTTGCTTCCACGTAGTGTTAGTTAATGTCAACAGATTTAGACTTTAAAGTAACTTTAAGTGTAATTCAGAGTTGCTTACTGTGTGTTCTCCGCGTGTCTTTATGTGTTGAACTCTGTAAATGAGTAAATCTGTCACATGAAGAAATGCACATGGAAAAATCAAACATAATTCTCAAAAAAAAAAAATCAAACATATACAGAATTGTCACACCCCAATCTAAGATACATAAGGCAAAGGCCAAACTATAATGTTATGTTTGTCCAATCCAAATAGAGTTGGTCCATTTTGCTGTCCCAGTCAAGTGAATCCGGCATGTGATTGACTTGCAGTAGACACATACTGGCGATATTGCTGATTTTATCAAGAAGGAAGTCCCCTCACCTCCTGTACTGATTGGACATTCGTTTGGAGGCTTGATTGTGCAACAATATATATCATGTTCACAAGGTATGCTCCCTCAAAGATATCAAACACTCATTCAAATTGCCAGTTGCTATTGCAGTTTCCTTTGCACATTTAATATGTTTGTGAACTCTCTGAACTGATTTTGCATCAGCGTGAGCTTAGAAATTGTGGTCATGTCTATATGCTAGTTCCAAAATCTTTTGCAAATAGATGTATTGCTCACATACACTTTGAGGAAACCAGCTAGCTAATCGAAGACACAGCATACTTAGCAATTTTTTTCTTAACATGGTGTCTACGTTACCCCGATACGGTCAGAACCTGGCGTATCCGTGTCTGAGACGGCAACGGATACGGATACGCCGGGGATACGCCCAGGATACGTATCAGAGAAGTATCCAAAAAATAGAAAAAAAAAGAAAATCGGACACACAGCGGAGACGTCCTGAACCTAATTTGATACGGCCCCGTCGGATGGTGAGGCCCATCTAGCCCATAGCCTAACGCCACCAGCACGTTTCCATTCGACGCGAGATGCCGCCGCACACGGACACGGCGCGGCACCGCATCGCCAAGACGCCCAACGTTGGCTCCCGCCGGCAACAACACCCGACATCAACCGTGGGATCGCCTGACGACCTCATTAGCAGTTTCGTGTCCCGCCAATCGCCAGGACGAGCCCTCGATTCAGAGTGGATCAAGCAATGACTCTTGCCCTGTCGCTGACTTCAACTGAGGTGTCGATGTTGCTAGCCATACTCAGGATGAAGCAGCTTAGTTGGACTAGGATCGTTAATTGCTCCTTCTTTATGTTTTTAAATTACTATTTCTTATTAAATCTGAGACTAATATGTTTTCGTACTGCAATAGAAATTTAACTAGAATATAAATTTGATTTATTTGAGAAAAAATTATGAAACGTATCCATTATCGCGATTTTTTAGGAGATGACGTATCGACGTATCCGTGTCGGTCCGATACTGATACACGTATCCATATCGGTGCTGCATAGCATGGTGTTATTCCCTGGATTGTCTTAAGTTTTTCTTCCGCGGATTTTCACTGGTTGTGTTTACGAGTCTGAACTGTTTTGTCTAAATACTCAGCTGTCATATTTCATCGTTGCCGAGATAAATTAGGATCATGGTTGTTGACAGGTACTCATAGATATTATGCATTGGCTGCTACGTAGTTTCAAGATACCAACCAGACATGAGAACTTGTAAGCCAGAGGTTAATTATGCTAAACCAAAACCTAATGAATCTACAAAAAATGCACCTGTCAATCTCCCTTGATAACAAGGCCAAGTTGAACAAGATGAATTCAGATGCTTGCTGAGCATTTCTACGAATTCTCTTTAAGACCTCTTCCATAAAATCAGATGTGTTGCAATGTTAGGTACCTATAACTTGTGTTGATTGAGTGTCCTGTACTCCTGTTTCAAATTGTTATTCACAAGTAAAATCTATTTCATTCCTCATCAGCTGATAAATGTCACAAATCAAACGCTTGCTTTTAGATTCAGAACAGAACATTTGCAACAAAAGTGGGTAATATTGATCCCCAGTGTATCAAATGTAACTTCTTTATTCTAGGTTCCGAACTTCTGCATCCAAAGCTTGCTGGTGCTGTTCTTGTATGTTCTGTGCCTCCCTCTGGAAACAGGTAGGTCTCATGTCATCCACTGCAATTTACCATATTTATCTTACTTTCAATCATCATGCAACACTCTGTATCATTTATCTACAGTGGATTGGTATGGCGCTACCTTTTGACTAAACCAGTTGCTGCAGTAAAGGTAAATGAATCTGCGATAGTACACTTTTTTGTTAAGATCCATTGCTTAGACGTGTTGGAATTTTCTTGATATAACCTATTTCTGCAATCTTTTCATCTAGTGGCAACATATTGTTTAACTTATACTCTGTGTTTTCAACTTAAATAGATCTGTTGATTCAATATCCACTACAGCTGTGAAACGCACCTTCAGTTACCTTACACCAAGCAATCATATTCCTTGAATTTTTCTAGTTCTTTTTCAAGCTAGCATGCAACTTTTCTGAATGATCAAGCTTTATATTGTTGATATGCCCCGCCTCCAAAAAGAAACAAAAAAAATGCCGATATGCTTTCCTTGTGCTCACTCTTTAGCATGTTGCTGGTGTAATTGTTCTCTTCAGAAACTAGTTTGCTAAACGTCATTAAGATTACGTGCAAACTGAAGAGCATACATCGAAATGAGCCGTTGCATGTCCGTTCTGTAGTACCTTTTTACTAGAATTCTGTTAATCCTTCTCGTGTTTACTTATTTGTTGATCGCCATCATTAAAATCCTGATATTCTTTTTATCAGGTGACCCTCAGCTTGGCTGCAAAAGCATATGCAAATTCATTGTCACTCTGTAAGGAAACATTTTTCTCGCCACAAATGGATGATGAACTTGTGTCAAGGTAATAAGATGTCAGATCCTTTTACATCTAAATATAACCCTGTGGAATATGTTGTTAATATTTATCAACATCTTGAACTTGGTACCATTGGTGCCTTAGCTATACAGGCCACATTTGGTGTCTATAGTTGTTTTTATTGACGTTGATTCATGCTATCCAGATGAGTGGTTATAGAGCAGTGGTGATCATAGTTGTAGTGATACTAGTAGCTGTAACTGTTGTCGTTGTGGTGATGGTCTTAGTTTATCTCTTCTCTTCACTTCGATTGATTGGAACTTTCGTGTGGTGCTTCACTTTCTGTTGTCCTCTTTCACATAAGCTTCTCCAAATCAGTGACTTTTATATAAGACGGTTATTTCACTGGGCACATATGATTCATGGTGCACCAATTATTTATGGTTTGCTTTCATTATTTCTTTTTATTGTTAGGTCACAATATAACTTTTGCATCTATCTTGAAGGTACCAAGCACTAATGAAGGAAAGCTCGAAATTGCCACTTTTTGACTTAAGGAAGCTAAATGCATCCTTGCCTGTATCTTCTGTACCAGACAAGACAACAGAAATTATTGTAATGGGCGCAAGCAATGATTTCATTGTTGTGAGTGACCCTCCCTTTCACATTCTAATCACTTATGCTTTCACAATTGTGTTGATTTAAACACACTGCTTGGCGAATGGGCCTCTAGTTGAGTTGGTTAGGTGGCTCTAGTAGCATTCCCCATGTTCTAGGTTCGACTCCCGAATTTCAGGCTGGGGTTAAAAAAAAATCCCTCATCTATCCATGCCAAAACATCGGTCTAAGGCCTGGCTCGGTTCGTTTATCGTTCTCACACGGGCCACGGTACCCCTGTATAAGGGTAGGGCAAAGGTTAGGGGGTTTTCTTTGACCTGTGTCAGAAGGTCTTCTCTGCAAAAATCCCCTGAGGTTGTCTTACCCTCCACAGGTCAAGTTTTTAAACACATTGCTTGATATAAAAAAAATATTCAACAGTGTAGAAAGAGTATCATTTAGCATTTCTGTTACTAACTAGCCGCGTTGCAAATTTGATAAAGATGGAAATTTAATTTCATTTTCCACATGTAAATTGCTATAGTACAGCACCTTTATAACTAACGCTAAATCTGACATAGCTGCAACTTGTAATGCACTGACTAGTAAACCTATTTCCTTAAATTTTCAAGGACTTGAGTGCTTTGTTCATCATTTTAGCAAGGTGCTGTACTGTAGCTTTCATCATCCTTTCAAGATCTGTAGGTACACAGGAGCAATAACTCACTTCCTTGTTTCTTATTCACTTTCTTACCTTGAATTAGGATTCTGAAGGGCTTTCTGAAACTGCAAGATTTTATGGAGTGCAACCAATCTGTGTGGATGGTGTAGCTCACGACATAATGTTAGATTGCTCGTGGGAGAAAGGTGCCGAAACAATCTTGACATGGTTAGAGAAACTTACACCACAATCAAACTGATGTGTTGGGTTTCATATTTTTGGAGCTCTTGTTCTCGATTTTTTATTGTAAATCTGTTGGTAGGTAGGCTCTAGATAGTATATTGCAAATTTATTTGTTCATTAGTACTTTATTGAAATTATGTTCAATTTGTTTCATTGTTTATTATTTTAAGGAAGAAGTCCATTTTACTACCCTCAAGTATTCATGTTGTTCACTTAACCCTCTAAACTAAGTTTTAGTCCAATTTACTACCCCAAACTATCTAGATTGGTTCAATTCACCCCCTCGTGAATTTTACTTGTTTGTTTCTCTTTGTACATGTTATATTTGAAGCTCAAATTTTGTAAGATGGTAGATGACATCATTCTATATGCTAGAAAAATTGTTCCAGATTTTTTTTAAAAATATTTTCTTGCATTATTCTACCTTATATGTCAAATTTGTATTGCATACTTTTCATATACAAATATTTTTACAAAAATTCTTTAAACATTTTTCTAACGTGTGGTATTTTTAAACTATAATCTCATGAAATTTCACACTCAAACATGATACATAACTAGAGATACAAAAAAGAAAAATTTCATGAGGAAGTAACTTGAACCAATCTAAATAGTTAGAGGGAGTAAAATGGACCAAAAATTAGTTTAGGGAGTAAAATGGACTTCTTTCTTATTTTAAAGCATAACTATGGATAGCAAATGTCATGCTATTATTCCTATGGCTAGGTCTTTAACACAGCAAAGATGTAGGATTTACGAAAACGATATATTGGGAGGGAAGTAAAGTTCTTTTGTTCAAACATATTACTCTATTTCGGTAAAAGAGGAGTGAAAGCATAACAGTTAAAGATAATCTGTTAGCAGCTTAGCTCTAAAGCTGTGCACTGTTTTCTTCATTCCCCCACTTTAGAATACTCCAAGGGGTTTTAATCTGGGCAGAAGTCTCTCAGACTCAAATTCTAAACCTGGGTCGTTGCACTTGAGTACGCTGCAGAACCTTCGTGAGAAAACCATTTGATGCTAAACAGCCATGCTGACTGACTGAGATTTCACTGAGTAGTATAATATATACAACCTGGATATGGTCGCAGTACTAAAATGAAAACCTAAAGTTTGATAATATGCTTACTGAGTTGATTTTATCCAATAGACGGGTTGATTACGTTGGAAGATTTTTTTTTTTCATTTCGTCTGTTGAGAGGTTGATTTTCCGAGTAGGGAAATTTCGATTCAGAAAGGCAGGGCGGTATTGAGTTGGGGGAACCTGCTAGTGACGAAGTAAAAAGACATTGACCGAACCGATGGTTCTCGTCACTGA
This sequence comes from Eragrostis tef, assembly GCA_000970635.1. Taxonomy (NCBI): domain Eukaryota; kingdom Viridiplantae; phylum Streptophyta; class Magnoliopsida; order Poales; family Poaceae; genus Eragrostis; species Eragrostis tef. The sequence goes on from LAPY01005702.1 coordinate 8,751, forward strand.
AGTTTTTCCCCTGGCTCGATCGGTTCCTTCGCCGAGCCGGCGATTCTGTTTCCATGTCAGACTCGGACTCGACTCTTCCAACAAATTTCCTCCAAAAACAAAAATCTTCAGATAATAAATACCAAAGCTGGTCCACTCTGTCTGTTCCGATACTGGTAATCGTGCCGCAAGATCGCTAGTTCGCTACGCGGTCTGCCGCCATGATGAGGACCCAGCCGGAGTGGATGCCGTGGCAGATCCTCAAACCAAGAAGGCGAGGAAGACAGGGGACACGGCGCCGCGACCCGCATGCTACTTGCCGGACGAGCTCCTCACGGAGGTTCTCCTACGGCTGCCAGTGAGGTCGCTGGCCAGGTTCCGCCGCGCCTGGAACGCGGAAACCACCACGGCCGGGTTCCTGGAGCGCCACCAGGCCCTCGCCGCCGCCAGGCACAAGCTCGCCTTCCTCCCGGTGGGGCGCGACCGCCACCACGACGCGATGCAGCGACGACGCTGCAACAATAAGGAACCCGCCCGGTGCGGAGGCTTCCCGAGGGTCATCGGCGCCAGGGCGTGCAACCCGTCCACCGGAGGAACGATGGACCTCCCGCCACCACGCGCCCACGAGAGAGTACAAGGTGGTGGCGCACCCGAACGCGGACACGGACACATCCCATCCGCGCCTCCACCGGTGGTCGTGCGACACGATGCCGTACGGCGTCATCACCTTAGGCGCCGACCGGTGCTGGCGGTACAGACGGGTCCCCGACGGCGAAGACGAATCGGCGCTGCGCTCTGCCAGCATCGACGGCCTCCAGCCGGTGTTCGCCGACGGACGCCTTCACTGGACGTACACGCACACGTCACATTCCCACGACGGCGGCCACCGTGTGACCCGCGGCATCCTCTCCCTTCTCCCTCGCCGACGAATCCTTCAGGCAAACACCTCAGCCTGTGTTCTCCGTCGCCGACAACAACCTCGACGGCGAAGAGGGAGCTGCTGGGTGGTGGTGTCCAACTGGACGGACGCCACCGAGACGCCGGAGGAAGGGACGACGATGCTGGCCGAGCTTGGCGGCAGCCTCTGCATGGCGCGCCTAATGGACCGCAATGCATTCTTCTCTTTATCTGTTCATACCAGCATGTTTTGATGCCATAGTTAATATTCACAGGTGGATGCCATGGATGAACCGCTTCACCTGGAGAATATGGCATGCTAACATTTTTTTTAATATGACATTTGTTTAATGAATTTTTTAAATAATAGTACTACTGGACCATTGTCATTGTTGCTGCATATAAGCACAATAATCATGACTTTAGCATGCCAGAAAATTACATAGTGTCTCTTGAGAGGCAAATTTTGGTTGAAAAACAATTGAATGAGACATATAATATTGGCTCCCTTCTGTTTTGTTGTTTTGCCCTTCTTTTCATTTCTCTTGATTTGGGAACCTAATGCATCTAAAAGTAGAATCTTATTTCACCGGTTAAATGCTCCTTCTAAAAATCATAGATGGAAAGTGCTGACATGGCATTGATTTGGAGTTGCGCAGAAGGGAGAAAGAGGCAAATGGGTACATGTTTTTTTTACTGCACTTCAGGCAAGTAGAGGGACAATTTTTATGTCTAGGACGTTCATTATAATTGTGGAATGATGAAACTCATAGATGGAAAGTGGTAGCAGTAGCATGTAGTAAGCAGTACCATTTACACTGTGATTCAAACAGCTTACCTGCAGTTTTTAATCCGTGGCCATTTAATGTGATCAATCAACTATCAATCTTTCACGTTCTCTTTAGGCCTTTTTGTTTTGTGTCAATTAGTGAATGAGTAACGTTTGTCTTCCGTCTTATTGTTTTAACAAACCTGCTTCTTGCTTCAATTTTATGCGGGACCAGCTCACTATTTCACCTGTTTCACTTGAGGGGGCTGTCAGGATCACTCTACACGAGAGCGCACCAAATGGATATATAATCCATTGTCATATAAATTTTGTTAGCTTAATATGGTTTTGTTGTCAACATAGAATATGTTATCGGCTACACCTTTAATATGGTTTTAAGCCTTTAAAACACGTACGTGTCGTACGTGGATTGGTACTAGCTAGTAATATAACAATGTAGGTCTATTTAGTTTTGAATATTGACATGTACTGAATTAATACTGACTTTTGTCATTTTTCTAATTTCTGTATTTTTCAGTGTTGACTTTTCATTATATTGTGCATTACCGTCTTCCCTGATTTTTTTTGTTACTTGTTGAGTGCTAAATCTAAGTATGAAAATATTATATGTTTTTTAAGACAACCTTTTTGATAAGCACGAAACATTTGATTGTTATACGTCAATTCCTTTTATGTGTATGAAAGAACATCTTCTCACCACGTGGACTCAGTTTTCTTCAAAACGAAGTTTCCAAGGTGACAAAATCACTTCATTGGAATTGTCAGGTGCGGGAAGGCATATGGTGCAATGTTGAACTTGCAACATTATCGCGTTGAGTAGTAACCAGACATGAGCACCCTCATCCTCTGGTTGTTGCCTCCGCAAGTCGAGCATAGGTGGTGCGAGTTGCGCATTACAACTCCTTCCCAAGTTTGATGATGGTGTATGTGTTGACACCATAATTTGTCATAATCAGCAAATTTCATTTTAAATGGATCCGAGATACTTCAACGGATTGGAGAGTATCTCTCAAATAGAAGGTGTGCGTGCATAATTGATTTCCTTTGGTAACTAATACCAGCAGTCTATAACTGTAATTCAGTTGGCTCTGAACTGAATTTCATTTTAGGAGAACACATGCCCCCCCCCCCCCCCCCCCCCCCCCCTGCAAGATGGCAGGGCAGTGCTGGTGCCGTTTGGCAGAGAGTAAGGATTAATAGATAGTGGGTTTGGTACAGCATAAAGAAGTGATATTTAGTGGGTGAGTAGTCTTCAACAGTCTATAAGCTTTTGGTAGTCAACATGAGAGACAACACAAAACCTGATGCAATCTTGCAGTCAACGATTCATGGGGCTTTTGCTCTAGCGTTGGCGGTGCGGTCAACGCCATAATCTGGCTGTGATGGTCGACCTGGAGGATCGATCGAAAGATGACGGTGATGAGGAGGTGGACATGATGGGAGCAAAGAACATATATGGTAATGTTGCGGCTGCATTATGGGGTGGGCGCCGACGGTGATGCGCACCAGGGCGCCACGCCCTGACGAATGCAACTAGACCATGACTCGTAGCTTAAGCTTGGTACGGGACTTCTGGTTATGGAACCAGTAGAAGGCGTTTGGCATCACGGACCGGGGTGGACTCCTACAGTTGGCGGCGGATGCGACAAGTTCACCGTGCTGGAGTTGAAGGTGAAAACATTGACAAGAAACATGAGCAAGGAAAGCTCCACCACCATATATGCTCTGGAGCTCTTGTGCGTTCTAATGCTGCGCTGGTTCAAGCCCAGAATAAAGAAAACACCTTGCCGCTTGCTGCGTCCAGACTAGATGAACAAAAGTGGCATAGAGAGAGAGAGAGAGAGGTGTCAAATATATATTATGGAATCACATCGTGAGTTTTAGTGGACCAGTAATGCACGACACATGAAAGTAACACGTCAAGAAAAATTTTGTTGTGCTAGAGACAAGCGGACGGTTGGATGCGGGATGGGTAGTGGGCACATGGCCCGATGCTGTCATAAATGTAATATGAATATTTTGAGAGAAACATATAAAGAAGCACACTTGTTTAAAACTAGCTTTTAGCCGTAGTTAGTTGAGCTAGTTTCTTGGTTTCTTGAAATCTAGATGATTATATTTTAGTAAACTAGGCCAAAACTATAGGATCCTCTTGTGTCTGTCCAAAGAGAGGAAAGCTGAGGCCTGAGGGGGAGTCGGCATGCCTCTTTTGGCGCGAACTCGTTGCCGTGTAGGACAGAGCAAGCGGCGACCGACCTCGTCTCTCCTGATAAAAATCAAATCAACGCCCGTCTTTGTGTTTGCCCCGCGCGCGATCCCGGTCATCAAGTGATCCGCACGTAGCCAGATCAAGCGCGCGCGCCTCTTACAGAACCAGTTTCCTCAGTTTCAGTCGACTCGACGAAACGCAATATATGGCTACGCCGCAGCCACCCGCCGGTGCGT
>LAPY01005702.1:16325-26461 GCA_000970635.1 Eragrostis tef
CCCGCGGCGGGACGTAGTACGTCGTCACCGAGTCGTCGCGGAGCAGCGGCGGATCGACGGACCGGCTGAGCTGATGATCGATCTCCGGCGACCCGAGAGCGAAGTCGAACCGCGCAATGCCGAGCAGGTGCTCAGCGACGAATAACGCCGCGTCGTCGTCGGAGCCAACGCAGCTGCCCTGCGGCGTCGCGAGCGCCGACCTCGGAGTCTGCTTGTACTCCTCCGGCAACCAGATGCCAGCGCCGTCATGCCGCTGGGGCACGGCGGGGGGGGCGGGGGATAGCCCCGCGTCGTCGTCGGAGCCAACGCAGCTGCCCTGCGGCGTCGCGAGCGCCGACCTCGGAGTCTGCTTGTACTCCTCCGGCAACCAGATGCCAGCGCCGTCATGCCGCTGGGGCACGGCGGGGGTGCCGGGGAATAGCCGCGGGTCGCAGACTAGTGACCCGTAGTGGCGGTTCTGCAGCCTAGTCTTCTTGGTGTTCATCCGGCCGGTGATCACAAAATATCAGAACTGGACAAGGAAGCAGTAGCGCAATGGTTTGACAACGAGCTAACAGATCAAAAGTTCCTTATATAGAGCTATAGTTGTGTCGACACTATGTAAGACCTTTACACACAAAAAAAAAATGTAAGACCTGAGAGGCTGGTTTACTTTAGCATAATCAAGGTAAGATCTGGAGGAGGGAAATGGATTAGCACAGAGTGACATGATGCTTAAAAAGAGAGGGTGTTCGTTTATAGTGAGTCTAAAATTTAGAGGGGTCTAAAAAAAAATCTTGTCATTTAAGAGTATTAAATAAAGTTTAATTACAAAACTAATTGCAGAAACCCTGGTCTAATTCGCAAGATGAATCTAACGAGAGTAGTTAAGCTGTAACTAGAAGATGATTACTGTAGCATGACTGTAGCAAAACATAGATTAATTAAGCTCTTTAGATTCGTCTCGTAAAGATGTATCTATCTGTAAAAAGGTTTTGTCATTAGATTTTATTTAGTACTAGATTCTCTTTGTTTAGAGGCCTCTAAAATTTAGTGCTAAAAGAAACAAACAGGGCCTTAAAGTGTTGCAGGAGTTTGATAGGTGGGTTTTTGCTAGACAGGGATCCTCTGACTTACTGTAGATCCGTGCTTTTGTTTGGCCACTGAGGCATCGGGTCAGACCCGTGCATGTGTCAGTAACGAGGGGTTACGGCAGAAAAACCCTGTCCGTTTTTGCTCCACCTGCCTTGAACGTGTAGCATCTTTGGCTCACAAGTGGCCCTCAAATGAAATGGTGGATCTGATGGAACATATCAGCTGCATCACTTAATTACACTTAATTACTTATCCGAGCGAGTAGCATCACATTTTTTATGTCATCATAAAACACTCTAAGAGATAGTTCAGACTCAGAAAATGTAGAGGTAAGTATCCACTTGGTTTTTGTTTATGTGAATTTTAAATAACGGCTTTCTATTTCAATAGGAGCACATAGCCCTGTACGCAATACTAACCCACATGAAAGAAAGGCATGAAAGTGGTTGACACAAAGATTATGAACTCTAGAGTGTAGAAACATAGGCAGGATGACTCGTGACGCCGATTTATGGTATAAAAAGTAGGGAGATACAATTGAAGATGACAAAAAAAATCTTATAGCTAATTGAATCGTCAACTCAACCAAATTGTGTATTGTCTTCTCAAACAACTAAATTGCATGTTGTCGACCATATGATAGGGCAGTGCTATGGTAGTCCTTCCTCCCAACTCTTGCACCATAGGGTGTAAGAGTTGGGATCAATCTGAGCTCTTGATTAAAAAATTTAAAATAAAAAGGAAATCATAAATAATTGATTTAATGTAGGATTACCTACCATCCTTGATTATCCTGATGGCGCACCACCCGATTCCACTAATCACGCATGTACGCTCCAATCCGTTCCTAAAAAGAAGGATCGTGCTCTCAGTCCCTCCCAGATCTCCTTCCGATCTCCCTTCAATCATCATCTCCTCTCTGATCCTGATCTTGCCAAGAATCTCAGCACGCTTACGAATTGCAATGTGTTTTTTTAGATAAATTAACTCAAACCGGTATCATGTTTGGTCTAGACGAACAAATTCCAGTCAGAGATGATTTGTACTTGCATGTACAATGATTACCCATCCGGCACTAATGCATATAGCAACATACGAAAAGTTTGTATTCCTTGCGATCTTTTTCTGCCGTGTGAGCAACGGCGACACGTCTGTTGCGAGTTCGATTCGTGCCCGAATCTAACATGCTTGCTTGCCAAAAAATGATGTAACGTACGTTAGTTGTTTTCATGCATCCTCGCAAAAAAAGTTGTTTTTAATGCATCCTCGCAAAAAAGGTTGTTTTCATGCATCGCATGCACCTATGTTGCACGTACATCTGCTTGCCTCCGTGCACCGCACGCGCACATATGCCTGCCTCGATGCACGAAAACACATACTCACGGTGAGAAGCAATAATCTGCCACAATTTTTTTTACTCGAGACACGTACGAGAAACAAATGAAACAACTATTGGTTTATATGCATGCTAAAAATTGGGAGTTTGTTTTTTTAGAAAGAATTACTTTCCAAAACAGAAAATAAAAAATATTGGGTGAAGTCTTGCACCATAGGGTGCAAGAGTTCATCTTTTGTCTCGAGATCTACTCAAATGAACAGTCCATAATTATTTGAGACAATCGTAGCGAGAGCTCTATATGATAGATCATTTCTGAGTGCCACACTGAAGCCATTGTGCATGCCATGGTTTATGAGATAAAAGATGTATAATAGGTAATTGGTGGATTATTGAGCCGTGTGTTGTTTATATAGAGTAGATCGAGAGATACAATGAAAAAAATTATTCCCGTTCCTATCATAACATGTGGATTTTTTTTAGACTTCCGACGACCTCTAGCAATACTCAACCTTGATTTACATATAGAGCATAACATATTTTTTGAGATTATATTTTACAACACTTCAGCCCTGTAAGTTTTCATGCATATGAATGAGAGCTAAACTAGTTTTTCAGAAACATGACTTCGAAAAAAAAGGGTTCAAGGAGACTTTGGGCATTTGCAAATGTTCTGAAGTTTCTCGAATTCTCGAACTGGGCCACCGGCCACGCGTCAACCGTGGGTGGACTCCTCCAGAAACCCGCGGATTTCCTCCCGAAGCTCCCAAACGGCATGGCAAAAATCCCTGTCACCCGCCAGCCACCAGTCTATCCGCTACACTCAACTGCGGCCTTCCTCCCCGAAAATCCGAAATGCCGCTCCTCCCCTCCACCGCCGGGGCGCTGCCCCGCCTCCGCCTCCCCCCTCTCCCGCTCCGCCACTACCCCTTACCCCTCCCCTTCTTCCTCCTCCGCCGCGCCTCCTCCTCCACCACTCACCACCACCCGCGCCTCCTCCCGCTGGCCGCGTCCCTCCCGCCGCCGCCCCCCGACGCGCTCCTCCCGTCGCAGGCCACGGGCCTGGTTGCCGCCTCGCAGGCCAACTTCATGCGCGTCATCGTGGATGCCGTGCCGCCCGGCCACGACCTCGAGCGCCACCGCGGGTCCGACCTGCTCTGCGTCGTGCGCGCCCTGCTCAAGAAGATCCGCCGCCGCGTGCTCGTCGGGGACCGCGTCCTCGTCGGCGCCGTAGACTGGGCCGACCGCCGCGGCATGATTGAGGACGTCTTCGAGCGGAGGACGGAGGTCGCTGACCCGCCCATCGCCAATGTCGACCGCCTCGTCGTTGTCTTCTCGCTCGCCCGGCCGAGTCCACGGGGATACCGTTCGTGCTCGTCTTCAACAAGGTCGAGCTCGTCGACGAAGAGGTACACCTCTCGGCCACCACTGCATTTTGTCTATTCGTTCATTTAGTTGGTACAGAGACAGTTATTCATTTATTCATGCGCTGTAAATCTGATTTTCTGGATTGTAGTCTAATGCATTGCATCGTAGATATGATTGTGTCGGTAAGGAGGTTCGTAGCTCAATGGAAAATTTGCCGTCATTTGCCATGTCAATTCGAGAAGAGCAAAGGTTCATAAAAGGCATATGAAGGATGACGGAATAGTCTCAATTTCAGTGTCTCCTGTTTTAATTGCCCAGAAAAAATGGCTCAGCTTCCAGGAGCAGGACTGACCTGTCCTTCACAGCAGTATTTTTTTTAATTGCCGACTATCAAACTGAACAATGATCATCTTTGTCAAAAAGTTAAATCTTTTGAAGGAATGATTGTGTTTCAACCAAAAAATATTTCTTCAGTCTTGTGTCAAACGCACTAATGGTATACATATCAAATGTAACCCCCTACTCCACGCGATTCATTTTGTTGCGCCACTGTATTGTCTAGATGTTCCTGGAAACATGCAAGGCAGGGATTTGTACATACTCTCTCCCCGTGCAGAAATCTAAGCATTTGGTGAAAACTAGATATTACGTATGACCATTTGTCTTATCCAAATTTTTTGTGAAACTACTATTTATTTTTTTATGACTTGTTTTATCATTGGATATACTTAAGTATACCTTTTTTATATATTTTTTCACAAGTTATTGAATAAGACAAATGGTCAGAAGTGATGTGTGAAAGTCAATAAATGCTTATATTTCTGGACAGAGGGAGTAATACATATTGTATCATTTAAAAAATGTGTCACGGGGAATGCATCGTTTTAAAAACAATGATAACTTATTCATACGTTCATGCTCTTGTTTTCCTTGCCATAGATTCTATTTGTATCTAACAGGCTATCTGCATTTGCTATAGCTCAACTTCCATTATTGAACAACTGTCAATATGTTTTTGTGATGTGTAAATTAATGCATTTATTGTATGCGCTCTTACGTGTTCCTCAATCTAGATTATTGACTCGGTGATGTATTTTGCTTTTCCCCTTCAGACTATAGCACACTGGAGAGATAGGTTGAAGAGTTGGGGTTATGATCCACTCTTTCTAAGTGTTGATCAGCAATCTGGGCTTTCTGCACTTGAAGAGATGTTGAAGGGACAAACAACTGTAGTTGTAGGTCCAAGTGGCGTTGGGAAGTCTAGTCTGATCAATGCATTGAGGTGCAACCAGGATATATCAGAAGAAGACCCAATAAACAAATTGGTTGAGCAGGTGATATAATCATTGTTCACTTATTATGCCCTTTAGATGATTGATTTTGTTGCACCATCTTTTGACTCTTTAAGTAGGAGTAGCATTTTGGATTCGCTAAGAGAGATTCTTATTTTTGTGGTTTTACTAGCTTTCCTGTATAAAATGGCCCTCTTTCATCATCATACAGTGCATTATGCATGGCTTATTAGGTTATTAGTAATTTTAACTAGTGCGTCTGATTTGGAGCTGACTAAACTGACTTGAGAAGACAGCATTTGGGATTTGCACTGTATATGCAAGGTGGTCTGGTTTGAAGAACTGGTGGCATGAGACTTGCCAAAAATCTGCATTGTGGTTTTTACTTGATATATAAGCATATTTGTCATTTTTTTAGGGCACCTTGGGGGGTGTTCGTTTTTTTAGCCAAGATTTTAGCCATTTGAATATTGCCATTTAGGAGTACTAATTAAAGTCTAATTACAAAACTAATTGCAGAACCTTGTGTTAATTTGCGAGACGAATCTAATGAGGGTAATTATGCCGTAATTAAGCCATAATTAGAAGATGGTTACTGTAGCATCACTGTAGCGAAACATAGCTTAATTAGGCTCGTTAGATTCGTCTCGAAAATTAGCCCCTATTTGTAAAAAGGTTTTGTAATTAGACTTTATTTAATACTTCTAAATGGTAATATTCTCTTTGGCTAAAATGTTGTTCTATTCAACTATTCCTCTCATCATTGTTACAAAGTTCTACAGTTTGGTTCTGCCTTGACTTGTATACTGATTTCTTTATCTCGCACACATTGTTCTCCAGAATAGTAAATGGTTTGGTGAACAACGTGTTGGAACTGTGTCCAAGAAGAGTGGTAAAGGAAAGCACACAACACGCCATGTTTCATTGCTTCCTATAGCTGGCGGAGGCTTCCTTGCTGATACTCCTGGATTTAACCAGCCTAGCCTAATGAAAGTGACCAAAAAGAGTCTTGCGGAAACATTTCCTGAGGTTTGTTAGTCACTGCTTTTGGTTTTGCTTTGTTTAGTAAACCATAACTTGCAGCATTTCTCTTGTTCACCACTGTGCTCTGTTAAGGTGCTATTGATTTGTTGTGTTATGTGCTTACGAGTAATTTCATTGGGTGATCTAGATAAGAAAGATGCTGAAGGAGAATGAGCCCTCAAAATGCTTATTTAATGATTGTGTTCACCTTGGTGAGCATGGATGTGTTGTGAAAGGTGACTGGGAAAGATACCCATACTACCTGCAGATGCTTGATGAGATCAAAATCAGAGAAGAAATCCAGTTACGGACATTTGGAACAAAAAGAGAAGGTGATGTCAGGTATGCTACAAAGACGCCCTTATAAGCTTTGACCTTCTCTGCTGCAGTGGCATAGTTGTTACTTTTCTCTCTGTTGAAATGAACCTTCCTAGAAAGTTTACTTCAATAAGCGATTGTCCAGGCAGCTTGGTAACTGATGAAGCTTTTTTTTTTCTTTATTTAATTAACCGGTAAAAATATAAATAGACTTGACTACAAAAGACTAGTCCTAGTACAGCCTATGCATACCGATCCAGGGTTCGGAATTATGGCCTGGTTATTTCATTGGTTTAGAAGTTGAAATGATGTCTTTGCTAACATATCAAAGGTGTTTGCTATATGGTGACCATTCTGTGGGTATGACCTATCGCAATAATGATTGTTCAGCAAGTTATCTGTACTGTCACGGTAGTTGATATTTTTGTTGGTCTGGGGACAATTTTTGTTTGGTGGCAATATGTTTCCCATGATTTCAAACCTGGTTATTTGTTTGCGTAAATTGCATGTATTCCAGCTAGTATCTTTGTCTTTAGTAGACTGTGCAGTGTCACAGTAACACATCACAACTACATATAAAAGTATTGATTAAAAGAAAATGAATTCGGGTTGCATCCTTTCTCGAGAGTAATTTTGGTATGTTTCACAGATTTACCTTAACAGATACTGTAAACCTGTGTTCCTGGTATTGAATTGTATCAATCTACTTTCAGGTACAAAACAGGTGTCATGTTGTTCTATTCAACTATTCCTCTCATCATTGTTACAAAGTTCTACAGTTTGGTTCTGCCTTGACTTGTATACTGATTTCTTTATCTCGCACACATTGTTCTCCAGAATAGTAAATGGTTTGGTGAACAACGTGTTGGAACTGTGTCCAAGAAGAGTGGTAAAGGAAAGCACACAACACGCCATGTTTCATTGCTTCCTATAGCTGGCGGAGGCTTCCTTGCTGATACTCCTGGATTTAACCAGCCTAGCCTAATGAAAGTGACCAAAAAGAGTCTTGCGGAAACATTTCCTGAGGTTTGTTAGTCACTGCTTTTGGTTTTGCTTTGTTTAGTAAACCATAACTTGCAGCATTTCTCTTGTTCACCACTGTGCTCTGTTAAGGTGCTATTGATTTGTTGTGTTATGTGCTTACGAGTAATTTCATTGGGTGATCTAGATAAGAAAGATGCTGAAGGAGAATGAGCCCTCAAAATGCTTATTTAATGATTGTGTTCACCTTGGTGAGCATGGATGTGTTGTGAAAGGTGACTGGGAAAGATACCCATACTACCTGCAGATGCTTGATGAGATCAAAATCAGAGAAGAAATCCAGTTACGGACATTTGGAACAAAAAGAGAAGGTGATGTCAGGTATGCTACAAAGACGCCCTTATAAGCTTTGACCTTCTCTGCTGCAGTGGCATAGTTGTTACTTTTCTCTCTGTTGAAATGAACCTTCCTAGAAAGTTTACTTCAATAAGCGATTGTCCAGGCAGCTTGGTAACTGATGAAGCTTTTTTTTTTCTTTATTTAATTAACCGGTAAAAATATAAATAGACTTGACTACAAAAGACTAGTCCTAGTACAGCCTATGCATACCGATCCAGGGTTCGGAATTATGGCCTGGTTATTTCATTGGTTTAGAAGTTGAAATGATGTCTTTGCTAACATATCAAAGGTGTTTGCTATATGGTGACCATTCTGTGGGTATGACCTATCGCAATAATGATTGTTCAGCAAGTTATCTGTACTGTCACGGTAGTTGATATTTTTGTTGGTCTGGGGACAATTTTTGTTTGGTGGCAATATGTTTCCCATGATTTCAAACCTGGTTATTTGTTTGCGTAAATTGCATGTATTCCAGCTAGTATCTTTGTCTTTAGTAGACTGTGCAGTGTCACAGTAACACATCACAACTACATATAAAAGTATTGATTAAAAGAAAATGAATTCGGGTTGCATCCTTTCTCGAGAGTAATTTTGGTATGTTTCACAGATTTACCTTAACAGATACTGTAAACCTGTGTTCCTGGTATTGAATTGTATCAATCTACTTTCAGGTACAAAACAGGTGTCATGGGTGTGAAGCAAGCCGAGCCTCGTCTTGAACTCAAAAAGCACAGGAGGGTGTCTAGAAAGAAGATTAACCAATCAATTCTGGATGAGATTGATGATGATCTTGATGACCTTGACGACGACTATTTGTTTGACGTGAAGCAACGATCTAGGAAATGATAACCAGTTCTAATCTAACCTAACTATATTCAAACTGAAGTCATTGACAAGAAGGAAAGGTGGGTGCTGTACATAGTTCGTTTTGTAGTGCCACTTTGCCTTAAGCTGTTTAGCTGCTTCGTGTAAATAGAAGTGCATTGTAGGGTGTAAAACTCCTGATGTTGACAACGAGGTCTGGTTTCACTGCCGTGAGCAGTAAGCCGAAAGCTTGTTACACGAAGCATCAGAGTCCAGTTGCACGAGTGATCGGTATGGCTGGATTATCAGTTGGTATGTTTCGTTGGTTTTTTGCGCCAGATTCAACTCTGTCGTCTTGTTGGTTTTCTACTGAAGGTCAAATGAATCTAACAGAACTCAGCAGTCAGCACACACAGTCCTTGTTTACGACATCTAAATGCTAGACGGACGGGTGACCACCGTCTATGCCTATACAATTGTTTAGCCTGTTTAAACAGATTTAAACACTAAACAGTGGTCGACCGACTGTATACCGTTTACCATACAGTGAAGTATTTCGGGCTAAGTTTCGATGGGCTGCCACTAACCTCAACATTCACGTTTGTTCCTTGAAGATGGCAACCGTGTGACTCGGACAGTCGGACCGTCCTGGGTCCTTGAATTCAAGATTTGTTCAAACTGGGCCTTGAATTCAAGATTTGTTCCTTGAAGATGGCCCCGTTGGAAGAAGTATAACAGGTGGAAGTAGTTGGGCCGGTTCCATCTTTTGTTGCTAGCCCCGTTGAGCTCAATGGAGTTCTGGAATGTCATCGGAATTTCAGAATTCCTTATTGACTAGCCTGGACTGTCGGTTCAATTCTGATCTCAAAATCCTGCCTTGGAGTGGACTGTCTATCAGCTAAATGGATGTCAGGGCCCATATATCCTCCTCCATGGTATCAGCCACCACCCCACACACACACACAAAAACTGGCCCCTGATGCAGTTGGCCAAGATTATATCGTTGTGGATGACCTGCTTAAGGGCCTGTTTGGCATGGCTCCAGCTCTGAGATCCATGTAGGAGCTAGAGTTTGTAAAATAGATTAAAATATTTTACATTATTAGTTTTAATCACAAAACAAAAAGAAAACGACTTAACAAAAGATTCTTAATTTATTTACAGCTCCAGCTCCACAGAAATCTGTGGAGCTAGCTATGAGCAGCTTCAATAACTCTACAAAATTTTCTGGAGCTGGAGCCCTGCCAAACACCCCCTAAATGGAACTATAGCACTTATTACCTACTGAGATACAATCCTTGTGGAAAGAGTTTTCTTGTTATTTGCTCTTCCAACTCTAATAGAGCCCGGGATCACACTATTCCACTAATTACTGGAGCAAGACCTGCAAATAATCTTAAGTCTTTTAAGTATCCTAGGCCAATGAAAGATGAAGTTCATTCTCAGGTAAAGAAATGCAACCTTCTGGAATTATCCAAGTTAGCACAAATGCCTTGTTCGTTGTTGGCTTGAACTCACACAACGCAAGAACACAGGTGGAT
>LAPY01005704.1:0-11308 GCA_000970635.1 Eragrostis tef
AAGACACACGGTAAATCGGCGCCAAAAACTTTTCTGGGAAACCAATTTGCCGTGTGTCGTGGTCACGGCGCACGACAAAAAGTAAAGGATTTGCCGTGTACTCTTACCACGGCACACGGCAAACCTGAATGTGTTTGCCGTGTGTTACAGCTACTAGGCACACGGTAAATGGCCGTCACGCGACGCCCACGTAAACGCCGATGATGTTAGTCTCTCGCCGTTCCGTTTATGGTTACCGTGTGGTCCTGTTACACTCGGAAAAAGTTTTGCCGTGTGCCCGAAGAACACACACGGCAAATCCCCTATTTTCCGACTCTTTTTTCCCGTGTGCTTTTTGCCGTGTGTAACGCACGGCAAGAAAGTTGCCGTGTGGTTTTTGAGCTTTGCCGTGTGCTGCAGGCACATGGCAAATCGTCGATTTCCGGTAGTGAGGCTTCCTTTCCCCGGAATCTTGTGGAAGACGATCCGTATCATAAACCGGCAGTGTTGGTGGCGGAATGAAAGATGTGCTGCCGCCGCTGCCGAGCCAAGCGGACCCCGGCCGCCACCGGGAAGCACCGCCGCCACTGGCTACCACGCCACCCTCCAACCCTAGCCTCCCCATTTCCTTCCCTCTCTCTCTTCTCGACTTGATTCTATTTCGTCTCAGTTCGGGGTCGGGCACAGGAACAGAACGGGAGTCAAGGGCTCGGGAGGAGCTGCGCTCAAGGGGTAGGTTGATGGGCCCTGTCTTCATGCTGCTAGTTAAGTTCGTCTCTCAGAAAACACAGATCTTGGTCTTGCGATGGTTGGTTTCGAGGTTATAGTATTCATTCTCCAGTATGGCAGACATCTTCCCAACGATTGGCTCTAACACACTCCCATCACAGCCGGCTGTCACTCCAAAGCATCGTCAATGGAACTGAAGACAACCAGAAAATATTAGGTGCTGGTATATATACTAGCGCCCTGTACCAACAGAAATAAAGACATTGCCAAGCTACTTCTCTAATTACATATGCTTCCAAGCATGTGCAGTCAATCCGGATCTTTATCTGCCCCTTGTTAGGTCTTTTCAATTTTGGTTCCTTGGGAATTCACTACAATTGATGGCAGCTCTAATATTCTTGAAACTTTATCACTCGTTCATTAATGTAATATTGCACTATTTAAAAATATCACCTTTAGTTAAATGACTTTGCTAAATGATATAAAACTATTTATCACTTTCGTATTCTGATAAATCATAAATAAATAATTCCTTGCTAAAATGTAGTGAAACATTGTTAAAAAAACAAAGCAATTTCAGTGTTTTATAGTAAACAAGTTTTTAGTCATGAATACATTGTTATAAATTTTGAAAATGATTTGAAGACCACAATCATATTAATTGCTACATAGGTATTTATCATTAGCACTTTATAATTGGGAAAAAATAGATGCAACACAACACATGACATAACTGATTTTCAATATCCCTAAAATTGTTTCCAAATTGTAGGTTGTTTGAACTGAGCATGGGGCACGTCTAATCCTCATTTCCCCATAGCTGACTGACTTTGAGATGGTTAAGGAGTCGTGATAAGCAAGGACAAGGCCAGACAACCAAGCCAAATGGAGCTTGACGAGTGGGTTTTCTTAGTGATTGGTACATAAATTCTAGCATATGAATTTTGTCCTTAAATTGCTATAATTCTTATACACAACACTCTAGCTAAAACAAGTGACATGATTTCCACATTGAATGTTATAATTTCTATTATTTTACGAAAAAGTTAGCATGTTTAGAAATAACAAACATCCAAAATAATTTGTTGTCCCCAAAACATTCAATTGTGTTTGCAAGGGTATCAACCTCTTTCATGTAAAATTTCAAGAACTATCCTTAAATATCTAAAAAATAAAATTTATTGTGCACTGGAAAATAAATTGCTTTAATGTAGATTCTAGAACCTTTGAAAGATAAAGATATTCGAGGTAATAAATGAAATGATGGGAAGATAAAACATTGAAAGCGATTCTGGGTACTTACTTTCCCATGTAAATATATAATATGTGTTTCGCAGATCAACCCGTTAGTTCAAATAGAGTATCGAGTACATGTTTTCCTTGCAGCCATTTGGACGAGTCTGCATTTGCCTGTATAGTCTCTCAGAAAACACAGATCTTGGTCTTGCGATGGTTGGTTTCGAGGTTATAGTATTCATTCTCCAGTATGGCAGACATCTTCCCAACGATTGGCTCTAACACACTCCCATCACAGCCGGCTGTCACTCCAAAGCATCGTCAATGGAACTGAAGACAACCAGAAAATATTAGGTGCTGGTATATATACTAGCGCCCTGTACCAACAGAAATAAAGACATTGCCAAGCTACTTCTCTAATTACATATGCTTCCAAGCATGTGCAGTCAATCCGGATCTTTATCTGCCCCTTGTTAGGTCTTTTCAATTTTGGTTCCTTGGGAATTCACTACAATTGATGGCAGCTCTAATATTCTTGAAACTTTATCACTCGTTCATTAATGTAATATTGCACTATTTAAAAATATCACCTTTAGTTAAATGACTTTGCTAAATGATATAAAACTATTTATCACTTTCGTATTCTGATAAATCATAAATAAATAATTCCTTGCTAAAATGTAGTGAAACATTGTTAAAAAAACAAAGCAATTTCAGTGTTTTATAGTAAACAAGTTTTTAGTCATGAATACATTGTTATAAATTTTGAAAATGATTTGAAGACCACAATCATATTAATTGCTACATAGGTATTTATCATTAGCACTTTATAATTGGGAAAAAATAGATGCAACACAACACATGACATAACTGATTTTCAATATCCCTAAAATTGTTTCCAAATTGTAGGTTGTTTGAACTGAGCATGGGGCACGTCTAATCCTCATTTCCCCATAGCTGACTGACTTTGAGATGGTTAAGGAGTCGTGATAAGCAAGGACAAGGCCAGACAACCAAGCCAAATGGAGCTTGACGAGTGGGTTTTCTTAGTGATTGGTACATAAATTCTAGCATATGAATTTTGTCCTTAAATTGCTATAATTCTTATACACAACACTCTAGCTAAAACAAGTGACATGATTTCCACATTGAATGTTATAATTTCTATTATTTTACGAAAAAGTTAGCATGTTTAGAAATAACAAACATCCAAAATAATTTGTTGTCCCCAAAACATTCAATTGTGTTTGCAAGGGTATCAACCTCTTTCATGTAAAATTTCAAGAACTATCCTTAAATATCTAAAAAATAAAATTTATTGTGCACTGGAAAATAAATTGCTTTAATGTAGATTCTAGAACCTTTGAAAGATAAAGATATTCGAGGTAATAAATGAAATGATGGGAAGATAAAACATTGAAAGCGATTCTGGGTACTTACTTTCCCATGTAAATATATAATATGTGTTTCGCAGATCAACCCGTTAGTTCAAATAGAGTATCGAGTACATGTTTTCCTTGCAGCCATTTGGACGAGTCTGCATTTGCCTGTATATAATGGTGGTGAGTTATTAGAATATCAGTGAGCAGCGTGTATTTCAATACCAACAGATACTCGGATGATGAAGTAACGAAGGCATATGCGAGAGCAGCTCTCCTTTGCTCCTCCATGACATGAGTATCCTCACGGCGTTGCTTGTTGCTCTTGTTACTGCCTTGGCCAGCCAACATAAGACCGAGCAGAGACCAGGCCTATCACTATCGACATCGTCCCGGTGGATCGTGGACGAGCGCGGGAGGCGAGTGAAGCTGGTGTGCGTCAACTGGGCGTCCCACCTGGAGCCGGTGCTCGCGGAGGGGCTAGGCAAGCGGCCCATGGGCGCCATCGCCGCAGACGTCGCCGCAATGGGGTTCAACTGCGCCAGGCTCACCTGGCCAACGTTCCTGGTGACCAACGCCTCCTACTCGTCCCTCACCGTCACGCAGTCCTTGCAGAGGCTCAACCTAACTGAGTCGCTCGCCGGCGTCCGGGCGCACAACCCCAGCATCCTGGACCTCAAGCTCATCGATGCATTCAAGGCAAGTACGTCTGTAACTCTTTTCATCATGAATATAATCGTGGTGGTTACCACGATCAAAGAGCTCATCAACGTTTTTTTTGGTTGGCATTCCATTCCATCTCAACGTAATGGTGATCCTCGACAACCACGTGAGCAAGCCCGGGTGGTGCTGCAGCAATGGCGACGGCAACGGGGCTTCTTCGGGGACGCCTAATTCGATCCGAGCGTTTGGGTCTGGCGTGACCAAGTTTAGAGATGTCAATATAAGTAGAGGGGCCTAAGTGACATAGTAGAACAAGTTTAAGGATGTTAAATCGGCATTTTCTAAGTAAAAGGACCTAAGTGACACAGCCGGACAAGTTTAGAGACCGCATGTGCACTGCACTCTTTTTTCTTTAATGTGTGACCTTGATTAGGTTTGTTGGCAAGACTTCTTGCGGCTTGAGGTCCCAACTTAGAACAGTGTCATGGCGAACGGCTGAACGTGTGTGCCAAGGGATAATATGCCTTGGAGCTCTCGGTGCTGTCTTGTGCATGATGACAAATCTATGCTCTGAAGGTCTTCGTACGTCAAGTGCAAGATGTGATGTCGAATCTATTGTTGTGGCTTGTGAGCCATATCTCGCCGAGCATTTTGTTCTATGTACATTCCATCATGCCTCAACACTAGGGTAAATAAGTCAGATAAAATTCACTGTTCCATGGTTGAAAACAGTGCTCCAGGAAGTACAACTTCTCTCCTCTGCTCCTCCCTTCCTCCCCCTCGCATCACGATAGCTATGTTTTCCTGCAGTTTTGGTCGTCCCGGTTCCTATTCGCGGTCATGGAGTGCGTCTGTGCCACAGTCCCCTTGTGTGCTTTGATGTTGTTCAAATTATATATGACAAATTTTTCTATTGTTGTTGTTGCATATTCCTCACTCATTCTGGTTTTTGTTTTCACATATCTACCATGTTGACCTATATTTCTGTATCGTAGCACAAATCTATGCATATTAGGAAACTTTTTGCATTCTAGTCTTGTATTTTCTATTTTATGTGGTTCAGAAGCCAAATGGCGAGCTCATTGAACGGTATGTAGAGAAATTCTAACATTCGAATTTTGTTCCTAAAATGAATTTATCAAGATATGCATCCTTCTTAATAAAATAAGCTGACTTGGTCTCAATATTGATCGTGAAGATTTGCTATATCTTACGAAAACTAGAGACTTCAAATTTTGTATATGCAGCAACAAATTGATAGCAATAAAAAAACATCCAAATAACTGG
Organism: Eragrostis tef; assembly: GCA_000970635.1. NCBI lineage: Eukaryota > Viridiplantae > Streptophyta > Magnoliopsida > Poales > Poaceae > Eragrostis > Eragrostis tef. The sequence goes on from LAPY01005704.1 coordinate 5,274, forward strand.
TTGCCATTATAACTTACCTCCTGCATACTTAGTGTAACGGCCCTTTCATGTCAATACAGTTTAGAAATATCGTTAATAAATATCTATAATATTCTAAGGTTTATACAATATTATAGAAAATACATTGCTTTAATGTATACTCTGGAACCTTTTATTCATATAAGATAAACATGGGAGATGTATAACTAAACGATTAGAATATAAAATATCGAAAGTGATACTTTTTACTACTGCTAGACTCTGTTGAAACACGTTGGAAATTGAGAAAATTAGTTATAATTGTAGCATCTAGCACACCTGGGTTCAACTCCCTGTGTGAGTGAAAAACCAGGCCGGAATAACCGAAAAAAAACATTAGTTATAATATCTTATACCGTCAATGAAATTATTTGGTCAAAAGTATTTATAAAGTGCCCTTATATCGCCATAGGAAGTTTGCAACTACCATTTTGTCAAGTTGCTTGCAAGTGTTACTATGTTGGTGGCACTGCTTGCTCTGCTCATTGTTGCTAATGATTCATGGTGCCTTATAATTTTGAAGTTTCTAATATGAAAGTAACAGCTTGCAATAAAATTCCTAAACCCACTACAACCTGGACCAAAATCACAACAAATCACACACACATAACCACCATCATCAGAGATACGCATATATATCATCACCATTATCATCACAAGCATATACATCATCACAAACACATATACCACATCACCACAACCTCAAGTTCAAATAGAAATTGTCCAAATATATAGTTCAAATAAAAGTCATGGATAACCACAACTATTATATTGTTCATGAATTTGAAGCTGCCAATGAAATCTGAAGATATATAAAATTTCGGCAGCAGTATTCTAACAAAATAATGGCTTTATATATAAGAGCTTAACCATATAAAAGTCATGGACAACCACAACTATTATATTGTTCATGAATTTGAAGCTGCCAATGAAATCTGAAGATATATAAAATTTCGGCAGCAGTATTCTAACAAAATAATGGCTTTATATATAAGAGCTTAACCATTGTTGCACCAGTTTTAGCTATTTGCATTTTAAAAAATGAAAAATAATACATATATTCGAGCACATGAACAAGGTTATCTTGGCAGTAGCATTATATCTACGCATTATGGTGTTTTTCTCTTGCCATAATATCCTTTAGGTGGGTCAGCATCTGCAACGAAAATGGTTAAAAGACTTAGATGTATTTTATTTGGATTTTGCTAGTCTTTCATTGATAAGCAAAGCCCTTGAAGTCATTTTTCTTGGGCGAGTGAACGGGGTGCCATTCCTATCCCATCCATGCAACACGCAAACGGCTCGGCTGTCCGGCTCGTGTAGCACCACACATGTGATCTTCAAACGACATCCGTGCGCTGCACCGTACCACTTAAGGAGCCGCTCACGACCCTTGCCTCCCGGATCGGAGTTGAAGAAGCCCATCATACTTTCTGGTCGCACGCACACATCCTTAGAGCTATGTGCGGGTGCAGCGAATGAAACATACACATGCAATGCAGACCAAAACAATTGGTCGCTATTTTTTAAAAAATTGCTGAAACAAAAGGGTGTTCTCTCATTTTTAATTTTGACTTCCTTTGTTCAAGCAAGTGTCATTTTTTATCTTGTTAGTTTCTATTGTGTTGAAATAGCTGCTAGTTGGATCTAAGCATGAGGCATGCCTCCTCCATCCTTCCCCCCAATTGTTGAAATTGTTGGCTATTGGACCTAAGCATGAGGAGCAACTCGACGCTTCTCTGTGATAGGTAATAAATTCTAGCATATGAATTTGGTCCCTAAATGGATGTAATTCTTATACACAAGACTCTGGCTAAAAGTGACTTGATTTCCTCATTGATTGTGAAAATTTGCAATATATTTTACGAACAAGTTACCATGTTTATTGTTTAGAAATAAAAAATATAATCCAAAATAACTGGTTGTCCCTAAAACTTTCAGATGTTATATAGCAGGGGTGCCTAACTCTCTTTCATGTAAATACATGTTAGAAATATTCTTGAATATCTAAAATGTTGTAAGATTTTTTTCATAAGATTAGGATTTCAGAGGCGATAATGAAATGATGGGAATATTAAACATTGAAAGAGATTCTAGGTCCTCACTTGCTGGCCGCGGGAATGTATGTGTGTTTCACAGGTCAACCCATTCGCTAGTTCAAATAGAGTAATTAGTACTCCCTGTGTTTCACAATACTACGAGTGCTAAGGACTTACTCGACGCGGGCTCGATCAGGCCACTGTCTGCCTGTACAAGAGCGCACATGTGACGCCGGCCAAGGAGGAGCCGGAGAATGAGCGCCGCGTCGTCGGAGCTGACGAGGTGCGCCACGGCGTGGTCTTGGTCGGGGGTGGAGAGCCAGCACGAAGGCCGTTGCCGTCACGGCGCCGTGCCACCGCTCGACACCGATCAGGACGACGGCAACGAAGAGGCAACCGCCGTCGGGACACACTGACGCCTCGTCCACGACGTCGGCGGTGCGTCATGTTGGTGACGTACGGCGGCCTAGGTAGGAGGCGTTCCAGTTGCAGCGCGCGCGACTGGACCAGACCCGGACGAGGCACCGACCGGCCGGTTGCGCCTGCAACAACCCGTTCGTTTCCAGTCACGACGAAGCTGGCCGGAACGTTCGCCGTTACTATAAAACTACCCTCCGGCGTGGCGGTGGCCATTACCTCCCCAAATTAGCTTGCGTCGGCTTCCTCACCTAGCTCGTCTCCCACAATAAACGGCGCGTGGAAAAAGCCCTTCGACCCCGAGCCCCTGCGAGTTGCGACTCCTCTGACCTTGAGCACTCGCGCCACCAACCATGTCGACGTCCAGATACGTCGAGGACTAAGCCACCCACTCTTCCCTCCCCCTCTCTCTTGGCCTTGGCGAGGTCGAACAGCGCTCGGCCGCTCGGTCAACTGACGCGCGCTGCTGCACGGCAGGTCAGAGTAATAATTTGATAGCACTGCACATATACGTATGCAGTACTATCCTTGCGAGCATGTAAAAATTGCGAATACTGCATAATTAACCGCTACTGTGGTGCGAGAGCAGAGTGACACTGATCGATCAACGGAGTAGTGGGGAAAAAACCCAGAAGGAACCGCACCCTTTTCACCTTTTGCGGTGCTGGCCCTGGCAACTAGCGCTGTTGCCCGGGTTTCGTCATAGTACATACTAAGGCTGCTGCACAACAGGTCAGCGGTCCAGCACGTGGCAGCTAGTCCTGCCAACACCGTGACTACGTTAAGGTGGCGGCGCCGGCAAAGATGGAGTTCCAGCGGTCCTCAACTCGGCTGCGACCGCGCGCGCTGGATATGGTGGTCTCGACGGCGCAGAACACGGCCAAGTAGGCAGCACATCTACACGGCCAAGTAGGCAGCACACGTCGATTCGAGTCAATGTCGAGTTCGAGCCTAGCCTACCCGAGCTCACTCGAGCTCGGCTCGTTGACAGCCCTTCATGGGTCGTTGGGACCAAACGGGCTCTGATAATCATCATCAGTAGAGAGATGGATTTTCGAGATGAAGAATGTAAGCCCATTAATCTTTCTTTTCCTCTTGCTCAGACATCGTCTCTAGCTCTGTCTTCATGATGCTAAGTTCGTCTCTCAGAAATCACAGATCTTGCGATGGTTGGTCTGGAGGTTATAGTGATCATTCTCCAGTATGGCAGACATCTTCCCAACGATTGGATCTAACACTCCCATCACAGTCGACTCTCACTCCAAAGCATCGTCAATGGAACTGAAGACAACCAGAAAACATTATGCATTAGCTAAATGCTTAGATCATCATACAATGGAACTGAGACAAAGCTAGGTGTAAGCCTTGTTTTCCTAAACGGATTTAAACACCGTTTAAACAGATTTAAATGCTTAACGATGATCCAACGACTGTCTACCGTTTACCATCTAGGAAAATATTAGGTGCAAGTAAATATACTAAAACACAAGAAGATGAGCAATTATGTGCTAGTCATAAATACATATATATACTAGCTCCCTGTACCAACAGAAAGAAAGACATGCAAGGCTACTTCTCTAATTACACATGCTTGCAAACATATGCAGTCAATCCAGATTTTTATCTGCCTCTTGTTAGGTCTATTCAATTTTGATTCCTTGGTAATTCACTAGCAATTAATGGCAGCTCTAATATTCTTGAAACATCATCACTAGTTCATTAATGTAATTTCGCACCATCTAAAAAATATCACCTTTGGTGAAATGACTTTGCTAAATGAAATAAAACTTTTTATCACTTTGGTGAAATGATTTTTTATCACCATCTAAAAAATAAACTTTTATCATATAAACCTCGTTAACAAAAATTAGTAATTTCACTGTTTTATAGTAAACAAGTTTTTCGTCATGAATACATTAAATTTCGAAAATGATTTAAATACCGCAATCATATTAATTTCTACATAGGGATTTATCATGAGCACTTTATAATTGCGATATAGGTTTTGAATGATTGAGGAAGAATTTCTCATTGCAGAGTCCTTTTCAAATTAAATGCAACACAACTTATTTCTAACCGTTAATCTAATGTCACGAGTTCTAAAATAGTAAACATGGACAAAGAACACTTGAAGCTGTGCTCAAGTTGTAGGTTGTTTGACTTGAGCATGACACACGCCTCCTTCTCATTTCCCCATTGCTGACGGACTCTGGGAAGATCAAGGAGTCGTGATAAGAAAGGACAAGGCCATGCCATCAACCCAGATGGAGTTCGACGAGTGGGTCTTCTCAGTGATAGGTACATAAATTTTAGCATATGAATTTTGTCCCTAAATGGATGTAATTCTTATACGCAAGCTAAAATAAGTTACATGATTTCCACATTGCTTGTTCTAATTTCTAATATTTTGCGAAAACGTTAGCATGTTTAGAAGTAACAAACATCCAAAATAATTGGTTGTCCCTAAAACTTTAAATTGCTATTTGCAAGGGTACCAACCTCTTTCATGGAGAATTTTAAGAACTATCCTTAAATATCTAAAAAACTGTAAAATTTATAGTGTACTGGAAAATAAATTGCTTTAATGTAGATTCTAGAACCTTTATTAATAAGATAAAGATATTCAGGGTAATAAACGAAATGATGGGAAGATAAAACATTGAATGGCGATTCTGGGTACTTACTTACCCGTGTAAACATATAATATGTGTTTCGCAGGTCAACCCGTTAGTTCAAATAGAGTATCGAGTACATGTTTTCCTTGCAGCCATTTGGACGAGCCTGCATGTGCCTGTAGATGATGGTTGTTAGTTATTAGAATATTAGTGACCAGCGAGTATTTCAATACCAACAGATACTCGGATGATGAAGAAACGAAGGCATACCAAGAGCAGCTCTCCTTTGCCCCTCTCCATGACATGAGTATCCTCACGGCGTTGCTTGTTGCTCTTGTTACTGCCTTGGCCATCCACCATGAACCTGAGCAGACAGCAGGCCTACCACTTTCGACGTCGTCCCGGTGGATCGTGGACGAGCGCGGGAGGCGAGTGAAGCTGGCGTGCGTCAACTGGGCGTCCCACCTGGAGCCGGTGCTCGCGGAGGGGCTGGACAAGCGACCCATGGGTGCCATCGCCGGCGATGTCGTAGCCATGGGGTTCAACTGCGTCAGGCTCACCTGGCCCACGTTCCTGGTGACCAACGCCTCCTACTCGTCCCTCACCGTCACGCAGTCCCTGAAGAGGCTCAACCTCACCGTGTCGCTCGCCGGCGTCCGGGTGCACAACCCCCGCATCCTGGACCTCAAGCTCATCGACGCATTCAAGGCAAGTCTGTAAATCTTTTCATCATGAATATAATCGTGGGGGTTACCACGATCAAAAAGCTCATCAACGTTTTTTCTTTGGTTGGCATTCCATTCCATCTCAACCAGGCCGTGGTGAGGAGCCTGGGCGAGAGCAACATAATGGTGATCCTCGACAACCATGTGAGCAAGCCCGGGTGGTGCTGCAGCAATGGCGACGGCAACGGCTTCTTCGGGGACGCCCACTTCGATCCGGGCGT
>LAPY01005704.1:14133-26434 GCA_000970635.1 Eragrostis tef
TAGATAAGTCGTAATAAGATAGATAAACTGCTACTTTCGCCGAGGTATATAAGCTGACGGTAATAAGCTACAACGTGTTGCGTTGTGCGCAGGTATATGCAGCTTGGCGCGGAGGCGGTGCACGCGGCGAACCCGCGCGTCCTGGTCATCCTGTCGGGCCTGAGCTTCGACACGGACCTGTCCTTGCTCCGGGACCGGCAGGTGACGCTGAGTTTCGCCGGGAAGCTGGCGTTCGAGGTGCACTGGTACAGCATGTCCGCCACGAGCGCGTGGCGCGCAGGCAACCCCAACGAGGTGTGTGCGCGCGCCGCTGCTGGCGTGGCGCGGCGCGCGCTCTACCTGCTGGACCAGGGCTGGCCGGTGCTCCTCACCGAGTTCGGCGTCGACAACACGGGCGGAACCCGGCCCAACATCCGGTACTGGGGCTGCGTCGCCGCCGTGGCCGCGGACATGGACCTCGACTGGGCGCTTTGGGCTTTGCAGGGGAGCTACTACACGTTGCACGGCGTCGAGAGCCACGACGAGAAATACGGGATTCTTGACAAGAACTGGTCCGGGCCGCGCAACCGCACCGCGCTCACCAGGATCCGAGGCCTGCAGCGTCCCTTCAGACGCCCGGTGCTCTTCCACCCGGCGACGGGGCTCTGCGTGGTCGTCGTGCAACAGCGTTCGTCAACAACACAGCAGCGGGTGGAGCTTGGCCCCTGCGACGAGACTGCCGCGGCGTGGTCGTACACGCAGGAGCAAAGGCTGGAGCTGCGGGAAAGCTCGATGCGGCCGGGCGGCCGAGAGCCACGACGAGAAATACGGGATTCTTGACAAGAACTGGTCCGGGCCGCGCAACCGCACCGCGCTCACCAGGATCCGAGGCCTGCAGCGTCCCTTCAGACGCCCGGTGCTCTTCCACCCGGCGACGGGGCTCTGCGTGGTCGTCGTGCAACAGCGTTCGTCAACAACACAGCAGCGGGTGGAGCTTGGCCCCTGCGACGAGACTGCCGCGGCGTGGTCGTACACGCAGGAGCAAAGGCTGGAGCTGCGGGAAAGCTCGATGCGGCCGTGCCTCCGGGCGGATGGCGCCGGTAGGCCGGCGCGCCTCGGTGCCGGCCGTGCGGGCTGCGACGGCGAGCTGGCTCAGTGGAGCCTCGTGTCCGACTCCAGAATGCACCTCGCTGTGAACATGTCGTCTTCAGATTCAGATGGCCACGGCGGCATGCTCTGCCTCGACGTCGGCGCAGACGGCCAGAGCGTGGTCACCGTCCCGTGCCGTTGCCTGAGCGGGGAAGGAGAATGCGACCCGGAGAGCCAGTGGTTCAAGCTCGTCAACACCACGAGTGCCCTATGACTGTCAGTTGTTGGTTTCGAAGGTATTTTTCGGTAGTCCGAGTTTGAACGACTGGTATATCGAAAAACATATGAATAGAAATGGTCAAATTTTCTCATCGACTTACCGTCCGTTGCCCACCCTAGTTGTACAAAATGGATTCTGACCACGATAATGGATGGAGTTGAGTGCAATGGTGCGGGGCTGTGATGTATGCTTTGGTTCGAGTTTTTTTTTATTTGTGAGCTTTATTAGGTTTGTTCGCAAGACTTCTCTCGACTTGAGATTCCAATTGCATCGGGCAGTGGTAGTAGTTTAGAACAGCGCCGTGACGACCGGCTCAACGTGTGTGCAAGGGAAAATATACCTTGCAGCTCTCGGTGCGTCATGTGCATGATGACAAATCTACGGTCTCGAGGTCTTGGTACGTCAAGTGCAAGATGTCGAATCTATTGTGGTCAGCCAGCTCTCGCCGAGCATTTTGTTCTATGTACAAGCCATCATGCCTCAACACTAGGGTAAATAAGTCATATAAAATTTCAGTGGAGAATGTGCATGATTCAACGTTAAGCACCTATGCCGATCAAGGTTGCAGCAGAGTTTGCCCCAGCTCAATTTCTAGGCACGGTTCGTCACTGGGCCCACTAGGGTAAATAAGTCATATAAAATTTCAGTGGAGAATGTGCATGATTCAACGTTAAGCACCTATGCCGATCAAGGTTGCAGCAGAGTTTGCCCCAGCTCAATTTTTAGGCACGGTTCGTCACTGGGCCCGGGCGGAACCTCGTGTCTGACTCAGGGATTCACCTTGCTGTCAACTTGATGTCGGCACGGACGGCCAGAGCGTGGTCACCGTCCCGAGCTGGTACCTGGGCGGGGTCGGGGGATGCGATCCGGTGAGTGGTTCAAGTTTGTCAACACCCCCAGTGCCTTCTGAGTGTCATTTGGTTTATTTGACCGGCATTGTTCTGTAGTCCGAGTTTGGACGGTTGATTTTTCCAGTTAATAGAAAACGATCAGATTTTCCCTTGGGATCCCTTGGCCACCATAATGGATGTCGTTGGGTAGTTCTTTCCCACATGTACAAGCGTTCACTGTTTGTTGAGTACGCGCGACCAACGAACCGTAGCGCCCACTCGCCGTGTCGCCTCCACTCGCCGCCCCCATCCTCTCCACCGGCGCATCGAAGGTGAAGGTGGCGACCGAGGCATCCTTCTCGACGCTGACGGAGAGGGTTTGACCTTCCGGGTGCACTGCGTTGGAGGTGACGCTCTTGGGATCAAACGGCGGAGCCGAGAGCTTGTGCCAGTGCCACGACAACACCGAGCCATCGGTTTGATTCGCCGGCGGGAGGAGCAGCTCGAAGGAGCCGTCGGCCAGAGCGAACAAGAGCCTGTCGCCACGTGTCGAGGGCCGAAGCGGAAGCACAGCGTGCGGAAGTCGAAGACGAAGACGTGGTGCTTGGGCACCCTAGGAAGCGGATCGCCGCCGATCACGTAACACGTTGGTATGCATGAACACGTGGCATTATCACTTAAATTTTTATTTTTTTGAGAAGATCATTTAACTTAATTAAAGGCCTCGGTTAGTATTTTACACAGGGCCTCCAAAATGAACGGCTTTTACTGGGTTGTCTGCAGATGGAAGGTTATAATGCACGTTATTTTTCCCGTCAACCTATTTGTAACACCCCGGATCCACAAACACCTTGGGATGCTACTAAAATCAACCAGAAACAGCATGCTATCAAAATGTATAAATTTCGGCAGCATCTCCTTTGGAAACATAAAAAACACGGAAGCATAAACATATACCAATATATAAATTATTAAGGCATCACACTAGCGATCAAGTAACCTCAACCAGAATGAATGAATAAAGATTTTAAGTTTAACCACCACTTCTCATCAAAAGAATAGACTCTGATAATTAAGAATTAAACATCCATAACTCCTTCAATACTCAACGAGACAAAGCACATAAATATGCGTTGGAAAGATCTTTGAAACCTTTACAACTTTCCTTATAGCCGGATTTTCCAAATCTGACGTTTAGGTCTCCGAAAACCGGATCAAAAGGCAGCTGGACAGTAACACAAACTGTCGACTGACAGACTCAAAATTCTCTTAATAGAAAATTCAGAAAGGGATGACTTCAATTATACTCGATGAAAAATACAAACCAAAACTTGCTGGAAAGATCTTCAAACACACTACAACTTTCCTTATAGTGAGATTTTTGATTTCGGAATCTAAGACGTATGAAATCGGGTCGATCTGCTACAGCCTGTACTCTGAACATTACCATGGAGCAGTGCAGGTGCTAGACCTCAATGATATGAGCCCAGCACTAAATCCTACCAGCGTGGAACAAAGGGAAAAGAAGGAAAACGATGGATTCACTAATTACCTAACAGAAAAAAAAAGTCCTTTGCTGTCCCCTCTCCTTCCTTTGTCTTAGTGGTGCTCTCCTTGTCCCAACACTGCGACATGAGGATCAGAAATTGGGAAGCATGAAGCACCTAGGCAAAACGTATTTGGGATGATATGGTTCTCACCTCACAACGTGTGACTGCTGTCAAAACAAGATCTCCCAATGCTGCTTCGCCGCAGCAAGGAGCAGGGTGAAAGGGAGGCGGCGCACGATCGGAAGAACGACGCTAGGAAAAGATCGATGTTACAACCTGAATATTGGTTAGGGTACAGCTGTGCTTGGGTTACCCACGAATTGGGCCTAAACTATTGCTGAGTTCAATCCAAAAGGCCCACAACAAGGAAAAATTTGTTTTTAATTAATTTAGATGTTACACTTTTCCATAGGAAACGTTCCAGAGGGTGTTTCGTAGGGAAGCACTGTCCCTACCATTTTTTAAGCCTTTCCCTAGTAATCCTGTCTTGAGGGGAACCGGTCGATTCCAGTAGGGTTATGGACCAGCTGGTGTGCCATGCTCATGCAGAATCGGAACTGCTTCCTTCCTAATAAGTTGCGGTGCTGCTATTTTATTGTGATTTTATTTGGAACTCCTATCGTTCATCACAATGTGATTATGTTTATCCAATTGAGAATTTCTATAGAGCCGACTTTCGGGGGCAGGTTCCTTGCATCATTTTGCAAGCGAACAGAACAAACAAGGTCACGCAGCTCATTGGTGCAGTAGCAGTGGTGGAAGGCGCGGCCGGCGATAGTCGTCCAATTCTCGCATCTTGATTTCTCGGATGTAAGGCCACGGAGATTACAGTTCAGGTGACCTTGCAACAATAGAAAAAGGCAAAAGGTGTATATTAATGGGTGAGGGCAGATGTGGCCGGTTTGTTGTGTTACTTGGTTTGTACACACATGAACAGATAATGCAGTTGTATCTTGTTTGAAAAAATAACTACATAATATATTAACTGCATAAAATGTAGTTTATCATAATAATTGGGTTGAAAATTAATGTAGTAACATTAATTTTAGATAATCAATCTTATAAATCCATTGAGCTCATCCAAGCCCACCGCACGCCACCCTGCCGGTGATGCGAAAGGAACATCATCACGCGTTATGAAGAAGTATGCGCCCCTAGCTCCCCACTTACCTGCTATTTCTCATGTGGTATCTGCCTCCGACCTTGGTTACGAAACACATTTGCTCTAGACCAGAGCATCTTTGTGGTGATGCCAAAATTATCTATCTACGTTCTTCTCGCTCTTTGAAATGAAAGAAGATTTATTATGGTTTGAGTGGTACTTCCTTCCGGGTTTGCTATTTTGACCATGAAATTTTGTTCCTCTAAAATGACCATGCCACTACAATTAGCACGTCAAACGATGAAATTGCCCCTGGCCATTTTCCTCACCCCAACACTGAGTCCAATAAACTAGAGTGCCTTCTCTCTCCTATGTTTCAAGCCCTTCGACATGGAAGAACAGCGTAGCGGTGGCATGCCGCCCCCACCCTCTCCGGCCATGACCCTGGCCAGAACGAGCAAATCGGGTGCGGCGACCCATCTTCGCCGCCCATGGCCCATCTTCTCCCAGTCCCCATGCCAAGCTTGCTTGGCCACCAAACCCTAGGGCCGCCTCCTCTGGCCTCACCACGCGTCCCATCCCCAGCCCCAAGCATGGCTGACTGTGGAATCAAGGTGCAAGGTGAGGTTCTTTCCAATTTTGCAGTCTATTTCAAGTTTGGGTTAATTATGGTTTGAAACGATTGAATTTGTTCTTTTAAGGTGAGGACACTACTGGTGGAAACTTGATGGCCAAAATCTACTTCCAGTTTCTAACCCACCGAAATTATTTACTTGTGTTCATATTTTCTTGCAGGAAGAGGAAACCAAGGAAGAATACAAAATCTTGGTTCCCTGCTGAAGATCAAAATCTTGGTTCCTAATACCAACACAATCAAAGGAATTATACAAGATAGTCCTGTTGTGGTCACAAGAAGGTAAACTGGAAGTACTTGTTGTACATCAAATCATGTTTATATGTTGACAAAAACTAGTTCGTCTAAACCCAACACGCACACTTCAAATCGAAAAAAGAGGGCTGTTAAGATAATGACTCCGTAGAAGAACAAAAATGCTTGAGTTTCAATGGCTATTTGCTGTTGAGACTATGTCATTGTGTGAGACTGTGAGAACTATGTGAGACTACATGTTGTTGAGATTATGTGAGAATCTCATTGTGTCTTGAACCATGTTGAATTGTGTATGGTTGTTCACTGAATTAATCCTCCAAATTTGAATGTCAATTGTTTTTCTTTTATGGCTTTGTGTTGATTTTAGTATACTACATAGTGGCTGGCATGGTCCTATGTTCAATTTTGAGGGCCTTTGTTGATTTTTCAAGTTGCTGAGACTAGGGGCATGCATGTGGAGCATTTCTTTCTTTCTTTTTTGGCTGTTAGCGGTGCTCAGTCTAGCGTAGGGAATATTGATTTATCTGGTATCGTGACTTTAGCGAGGCCCACGGTTTTGCGGTCATTTGAGCGAAGCCATCTCTACTGGCGGTCAAAATAGGAAACCTCTCCTTCCTCGAGGACACATTATTTGAAGAATACTGGCGCGAAAGTTGTAGCATATGACTTTTATTCCTAATTTGATATAATTCTTATACACATCACACCAGCTAAATACGCAACATGGTCTCAATATTGGTTCTAGAAATTTGCAATACCTTACGCAAATTTTGGCAAGTGGAAAACTGCATCATCGACATCATTACAATAAAAAACATCCAAAATAATTGGTGCCCTTTAAATGTTGCAGCTTCTATATAGCTCTGTGACCAACCTTTTTCATGTAATAAAGTTTAGAAATATCCTTATAAATATCTGTAATATTTTAAGATTGAAAATACTGTAGAAAAAATCACCAGAACGGCAACTATTTTTGATCTACTGTTATTGGGGAAAAAACGAGGATCAAATGCCTCGATTGATGCCTCCCCTAACTTGTGAGCGCAGGTACATGCAGCGAACCCTCGTGGCCGCCTCGTCCCTCATGATCCTCTCTGGCTTTATGAGCTTCGACAGCAACCTTGCCGTCGTGAAGATGCAGCAGGTAATTAAAGCTCACTTTATTCGGGAAGCTGGCGCTCCAGGTGCAATGGTACATCATCAATCGAGTGGCGCCGGCAAACCCCAACGAGGTGTGTCGCGGCGCGCGCTGTGGCTGCTGGACAAGGGCTGGCTCTTTCTCCTGAACAGGCGGAACCCTTGCCAACAACCGGTACATCGAGGGCTGCCACGAGATCTACGGGTTGCTCGATGGGGACTGGGCCGGACCTCGCAACGAGACTGCCGTGGCATGGTCCTACATGCAGGACTAGAGGCTGGAACTGCACGACAGCTCGATGCCGCTTTGCCTCCGGGCTGATGGTGACAGTAGGCAGGCGCTGGCCGTGCTGGCTGCGACGGCGAGCTGGCCGGTGGGGACATGTAGTCTTTAGATGGCGATCATAACATGCTCTGCCTCTAGCCCACGACGTTGGCCCAGACAGCCAGAGTGTGGTCACCGTCCGGTGCGGTCATAGCTGTAGCAGTGTCTCCAAAATCGCTCGTTGTGCCGCTACGAATGAGGAACCAATTAAGTTTGAAACGATTGCACGTTGGCCTGGCCGCCCGGTCTAAATGGTTCCTGGAGGCAGAGACTGTAAAGTTGGTCCCGGGCCATCGATCCCCTATAGAGCCTCCGTTCAGTTCCAACTTCTTAGAAAAGGGCTTCGGCTCGTGTGTGACTGTTCGGTGATCGCCTGTCTATTTGATCACAATCCCTTCTCGTCTTTGACTGGTCGCTTTTTTTTAGAAAATGGAAATAGTTTTTGGCCTCTGCGTTGCGGCACGTTAACATCCTTCTTATTACAAAGTTCAGCTACATAGCTGGTAATATGAAGGGAAAACCAAATTATTATGAGGAGCAAAGTCTACTATTGAACTCCACTCATGGGAAGCGAATATCTCCATCGCGATAATCTCCAATGATAGTCTGACCATGCACATTTGCTCTTTTGTTTCTCATGCTGCAAGCAGTGCCCAGAATCACAAGCAGTATATGTTCTCCTGAAAACAGCCTGTATAAAGAAAGAATACTTGACCATATAAAAAGTAATATCATTTCGACATCACCATATATATTGCCCAACACAGAGCTGCTGCCCCTAATAGAATTATTTTTTTTGTTCCTTTTTGGCTTGTGCCAGTAAGCCAATTCCCTAGCATATGGTGAACTAATCTAGGAAGCTTTAACCCAGTAGCTACTTGAACCACCCTAACCCAGTAGCTACTTGAACCACCCTCCAGATTGCCTTGGCATGATGACAATCAAAAAAGAAGGTGTTTAATAGTTTCATCACAATTGCAAAAAAAAAACAACATTTTTTACTTCCTTTCCAGTTTATTATAACTAGATTATATTTTGTTAATTATCCTTTGTTAATACAACACCTCTTTGTAGGTACCAAAGGAAGATCTTCATTTTCAAAGGAATCTTTAATTTCCAAAGCAGCTTGTCAGAGGTATATGGACTGATCGCCTATCTGGTGCAGGGATAGTTTACCACCTTGTATGACTCGTATCAAGTATAAGTAGTTTGTCATTCGCTTCTACCACGTACAAGACGTAACTAGAGCGGAATTATGGGTCACAAAACAAATTGAACGTGCGCTTTTCCTCCTTCATTTTTTTTTCTATATCCTCCTTATATTTTTGAGAAAAACTCATTTTATTCCTGTAAACAATTAATTTTGTCAGTCTTACCCCCTGAAAAAAATTATTATCTGTACTTTAAGTCCTATAAGGCTTCACTAGCTGAAGTCTGTTGCTTTCCAGCCTTTCCTCAAAGGAACCTGTCTCTTGACGTAGCTTGCAGATTGGTAAAACTACCGGTGGTCATTGGTAAAACCGGTAACTTGTTTCACCGGTTTTCTCTACCCAAACTGAAATATGCGTGAGGACTGTCCCAGTTCACTCATAGGGATTATTTCGCAGCCTAAAATCCTCCAATCAACCAAGTCCCCTCCCCACGCTGCACCATCTGCGTACCTCGCCCCTCCCCTCTCTCTCTCTCTCTCTCTCTCTCTCTCTTTCCCCTACGTACTCCGCCGCAATGTTGCCCTAATACCCGACCACCCTCTTTCTCTCTCGCCGGTTTCTAGTAAAACTACAAGTGGTCATCGGTAAAACTGGTAACCTGTTTCACCTGTTTTCACTACCAGAAACTAAAATATCTTGACGTCCATCCCCGTTCTCATAGGGAAATTCGTCGCAACCTAAAATCCCCCAATCGACCAAGTCCCCCTCCCTATGCCGTGCTCGTCCCCGTACCCTCTCTCTCTCTCTCTCTCGACCTCATCCCTGACCACCATCTTTCTCTCTCACCCACTCCCCAGCCCACAAGCCCCGGTGGCCAGGTACCTCCACGGGTACCGCCGACGCCCGTCTCCCTTCTCCTTGATGTCGACTAGCAGCGTTTGGGCAGCCATCATGCACTCTTGGTGTGCGGCCCGGCCAGATCCGGCGTCGCCTGGTCTCCTCTGGCACGAGATCTGCCGCGACCGGCATCCCTGCCGGATTATCTCCAACGCCTGGATCCACCTCGTCCGGCCCTCCGAATCATCACCAACCCCCAGATCCGACACTGCCGTCTCCCTTCCGGATCATCATCGTCCAGATCCCCGTCTGTTTGCAGCATCCCGTCGGGGTTAAGGAGCACGGCAGCGGCACAGAGCTAATAATCATCTCAGGTTTGGGGCTACATTCTCGTCCTGATGATTGTAACCTTCTTTTCTACCGCCTGTGAGAACGTAGGGAGAAGAGCAGGAATTTGGACAGCGTGAGTGGAAAGTCTTGAGAGGAGATGTATATGGTAATTAACTTGGTACTATTGATGTCCACTTGTACATATCAGGGTGCTCAAGTTACTCTTGTCTTGCTTGAGTCCAATTTTCTCAAGTTACTCTTGTCTTGCTTGAGTCCAATTTTACAGCATGTGTTCTAAAATATCCTATTTAACTAGTTTAACTGTACATTTCAAGTCAGCATCCAAGTGATATACATTTGCAATGCTCCATAGATTTTTTTTTTTGCTGATATATGCTTGTGGTGAAATATGAAAAGGCTAAATATTCAGAACACTTCCTGGTTGCAGGAAGTGCTAGTGGAGCCTGAAATGCTTTTGTTCGGTTATTCTGTTATCCAAATATATCCTTGCCTTTCTATGTTTTTTTACTTCAATTTATGATCTCCTGCCATTCGTGTATCGCAGTGATGAGTTGAGTTGGTGCTGAAAGAGGGGTGAAGGAGTACGATTCTGAGCAGCTGAAGTGAAGAGTATTTGAGCACCTGTGTGATTGCCATTGTGACCGAAGGTAAACTTCTCATATCAAAATTTATAACTAAAATTTCAATATCCAGAACCAATTTTTATTACCAATAAATTTGGATTAAATTAAGGTCCAGCATAACCAACCGGCGGATATCGGTATTTGGTAGTCCCAAGAAACAGAAGAAAATCTTGACTGTTACAGGCATAGAATTTTCTCCATCGGAAGGTACATACCTGACCGGGCAGGTTTATAGAACGCGCACGGTAGTTGTCTCATGCATCATGTTGGTGAACTTCATCGTCACCCTCATTGCCACAAATGCGGTGATGAAGAAGCTGTTGGTTGGAGCTCTCCAACATATCATCCTGCCAAACGTTCCGACTCTTATATATACTCCCCATCTCTCTCTTTTTTTTTTTAGAAGAAAGGGATGGCCCCCTAGTTTCTATTACTGAAACCAAGTTCAGGGTTTGAGACGGTTACAGGGTTCAAAACTTGCTTTAAAGGCGCACAGGGACACAGCTGATCTACTGGTTCAACTACAGACGAGCCAACATGACTCGATGCACTCTCACTCATTGCCGAACTTGTAGTAGTAAGTTGCCCAGCCGTGTTCCTCCCAGCCATCGTCGGCTGCTCCCAGTACTGCAATCTCGGTATCTCTTCCAATATGCTTGATAACGCCTCCATAGCTCGACCCATCTTGTCCAGCAGCTCCTCCTTGCAAATCTTTCTCCAAGTCCTCAAAGTCGCCAACGTCATTTTCCACAACTCCTTCATCCCAGTCCAAGATTTCCCCTGAAAACACATTGCATTTCGTAAGTTCCAGATATTCCATAATACAGCAGATGTAACAATGTTCAGCACAATGTACAGCATTAGTTTTGTTACTGATCCACCATCTCGCGATGGATTCATAATCCACCCCTGGCTCCTTGTTGTACGTCTTCGATACTGATTTCCACATTTGACGCGCAACAATACACTCAAAGAACA
The DNA here is from genome assembly GCA_000970635.1 of Eragrostis tef. NCBI lineage: Eukaryota > Viridiplantae > Streptophyta > Magnoliopsida > Poales > Poaceae > Eragrostis > Eragrostis tef. The sequence continues at coordinate 25,255 of LAPY01005704.1, forward strand.
GGTGTGGAATACTTTCTAGCTCTGAACAGAAAAGGCAGGTTTTGTCAGGAACTTCTCTTCTTTTCGTTTAATTGTCTCTGGTGAGGGTTTGTTCTTAGAAAGTAACCACAAAAGTACTTGAATTCTGGATGGGATCTTAAGATCCCAGATAGCAGAAACAAACACAGGTTGTATCCATCTGAAATTGATGACTAAGTATAAAGATTGTGAGCTGTATAGCCCATTGGAATTGCATTTCCAGATCACTCTGTCATCATCTTCAGATATGGCTATTGACTATCAGCTATGGCAACAAGCTAGCTGTGACACCCCGTGTCACTGGAATTCAAGTCAGTGCAAATCAAACTGAATAAAAGATAAAATCAGCTCAATTCAAAATTTCGAAATTCAAATTTCAAACAAGTTCAAACACACCTCTGTGAAGCAACTCAAGAATGCCCATAACAACTTGAGCCAACAAAAATACCTGAGGGTAGCCCCAGCAAAATGAGAATTTTGGAGAATTTTTGGTGATTTTTAAAATTCGTTTGGATGCTCAAATAAATCCCCAAACTTCCAAAACTGTCCAACTTTGACCAACTGCTATTTAAATTCCGTTGCTAATTAAGATGTGCATGTTATGCCACTGGAAAGAGAAGATCAAGATCTTTCTTTTTCAACTGGTTTCATCCTTTTTGGAGATCGTTTGCTAGCACAAACATCAGCTCAAAGTTTGGGGGGAAACCAAGTTTGAATAATTCGGGAAAAATCGAAAGATGCTTGGGGCCCACCTGTCAGCGACTGAACGGCTCGCTCGCCTGACGCCGCGCGCCGCGTGGACGCTGGCGTACGGAGCCTCGCCGCGGCGCCCGGGCCCGCTACGACCGCGCGGGTTGGCAAAGGGGATGTCCTCCTGTCCGAACGGCATTTTCCCCATTTTGTTCCCCCCACCTTTCTTCTCCGAGCTCCGGTCAGAAAGCTTCAAACCCTAGCCGCCTCTCTAGCTCGTCGTCGATTCGATGCCGNAATCGAGTGCGCCGTGACCCCTCTGAGCCATCCATGGCCACGCTGCTCGCTTCCCCGGAGTAAGCAGCACGAATCGGCCTCGTCTCCCTCAAGTCCGGTGACCGAGCTCCACCACCTCGCCGTGAAATCCCGCCGCTTGTTGACGGTCCTTACGGTCCATTTTTACCGTCAACTT
>LAPY01005707.1:0-15181 GCA_000970635.1 Eragrostis tef
GAAAATTATCCACCTTTAGGATTCAACAAAATTGATTATGCATGGCAATCTTTCACTTGTAGGATAATATGGAAAGCTTGCATAACCATCCACCATAACGTTACCTATGGTGGCTGAGTGTGCAATATATTCAACAATTTATCATGCCAAATTCCTGCTCTAACTGTTGCCACTTGGAAGATCTTTTATTCTCATATCTATTAATCAGATAACTTGAGGAGTTCCTCGGTAAATAACCATTTCGGTAAATGCTCTTGTTTGAAACAACATATTTACAGAGTGCATAACTTGTGCGGTATAAATGTTGGATGTTGTTTACTAAGTTTATATAAGCCTACCATGCCCTTTGCTTGCCCATGGTTGTTCAATGAAATATCTTTTTAATTTGTTTATCCACTGTAATAATGAATAAAATGTGCTGTTGTAGGTATTTTCCTCTTAATTAAAGCTAACTTTCCCATTTCTTCTGTATCCTCTCAGCAATGTGTTTTTCACCTGTGTCCTGACAATCCCTCATGCTCATTATTATTTGCAGGAAGGCTAATGGTGATAACAAAAAGAAGCCAGAAGTTCATACTTCTAAACCAACTGCTAGCATGGCAGATGACCCATTTGTTGTTCTGCCAGCGAGATCCCCAGATCCCTTGGAAGACCTGGGTAAATCTGCAAACTCTGAGGGCAAGAATGTCAATAGTACTGATGCTGATGATAGTTTATTCGAGGATTCAAGTGCTTCTGACGAGATCTCAGGATCAGATCCTTTGTTTACCTCTGACATCAATGGTCATGCCAAGAACAGTAACCCATCAAGCAGAGCCCGAGATTCCAGCCCTGTGCACCACTCGATGAATGGAAATTCAGCACGCAAATCTTCTATGGAGGACCTTGGAGATGTCATGCCTAAGTCACAGTCTGCTAGGTATTCTGATAGTCATGGTGATGATATGGTTCAGTCACCACGATCGACTGAATCTGAAGATGACATATGGCTTACAGTTTCTGAGATTCCCCTCTTCACTCAGCCAACTAGTGCTCCACCACCGTCCAGATCACCACCTGCTCTTAAACAAAAACCACCCGTAGCAAGTGCAAATGGAAAGAAGAGCGAGCATGCTCGTCGGTCTAGCCAAAACTACAATTATTACTCAGATGTACCAAAGCAAGCTGAGGTTCCTTCAGTAGATGATCTGGAAAGTTTTGCCAGGGGCAAACCTGTATATGACAACAATGTTTTTGATGAAGATTTTGAGGAAGAGAAAGACAGGCAAGAAAGATTGGAACAAGAACGAGAAATGAGATTGAAGGAGGAAAAGGAAAGAGAACAGAGAAGACTCGAGAAGGAGAGGGAACTGGAACAACAGAGAGAAAGAGAGAGAGAAAGACAAGCAGTGGAGAGGGCTACAAAGGAGGCACGGGAGAGAGCTGCTGCTGAAGCTCGTGCAAAAGCTGAAAGGGAGGCTCGCCAGCGTGCACAGCGTGCTGCTGTGCAAAGGGCTCAGCAGGAAGCCCGTGAGAGAGCTGCAGTTGAGGCCAAAGAAAGAGCTGCTAGGGCTGCTGCAGAAGCCAAGGAGAGGGCTGCTGCTGAAGCCAAGGACAGGGAGAGGGCTGCTGCCAGGGAGAGGGCGGCGGCAGAAAGAGCTGCTGCTGAGAGAGCTCAGCAAGAAGCAAGGAAGAGAGCTGAACGAGCTGCTGTGGAAAGAGCTGCTGCTGAGGCTCGAGAAAGGCAGGCAGCAGCAGCAGCTGCTGCTGCAAGAGAAAAACAGAGCACGCCAGATGATCTTGAGTCATTCTTTGGTGCCAGTGCTCGTGCCAATAGTGCACCGAAGCAGAGTGCTTCAACCCCAACAGTGGTGAGTGCGCCTGCCAAAATTTTACATATTGTATGAAAAAATTGTCCACTTGGCACTATGCCTTTTGCTAATGTGTGATGTTTTAGGATTCTTTGTTTGGTTCTGGAGCTCAAAGCAGAGGAACCACAAATGGATCACATCGGGCAGCATCGAGCTCAGCATCGACAAAAAAAGCACCATCAGCCGCAAGTTTTGGGGATGATCTGTCTGACTTGTTTGGAGGTATTAGTCTTCGCAGAGTAACACTACAGTTTTATAAATTTCAATGAAATTGTGCTCCCAAGTTTTTCTGCACATGTAATCAACTATTTCCTTTTTGTCTTTTCAGCTCCTGCATCATCTGATGTATTTCAAGAAGTTGAGGGAGAGAGTGAAGAAAGGAGGCGTGCTAGGTTAGAACGTCACCAGAGGACCCGTGAACGAGCGGTAATGTTTTTTTTTTTTTCAAATTAGAAAGGAAAATAATATTTACACTCTGTGCTATCTATATTTTTTTCTTGCCAGCGATCTATTAGACTTGTTCCATGTTGTATCAGTCTACCTTTTTTCCTGCTATAAGAAATTATGGCTGCTCCATTCTCTCACTACTATTCGTCCTTTAACATTTCTCCAGGCAAAAGCTTTGGCGGAGAAGAATGAACGAGACATGCAAGTCCAGAGGGAGCAGGCAGAGAGAGACGTAAGTTTTATGTTGACTGTGTACATAGCAGCTTGATTATGGGTATAGTAGTAGATGTCAAGACATAACAGTCCACATTATTCTGTTTTTGCCCATTCATTTTCACTTTCCATAATCATGGTGGTATTCACATGATCAGCGTTTCTTGGCGCTTTTAGCTACAGATTCTTGGTTGCTAATAGTCCATTTCTTTTGTCTGCTCTTTCTGAATTCCAGAGAATCGGCGACACTCTAGACTTTGAAATTAAGAGGTGGTCTGCTGGAAAAGAGGGCAACTTGCGTGCTTTGTTATCAACTTTACAATATGTGAGTCACTGATTTAAGGCACTTCGAAGCTATGTTATACTGCATGTGTGTTTACAATATTACGTGTTTGAGTTTTTGGGTGCTATGCATTTTTTCCTTGTGTAAATGAGGCTTGATATTTCTTGTTGCAAGCGACAAATATCATTGTTATCTTTGACTTATGTTGATCGTGATTCAGTCAAGCTTGTTTTGATTTAAGATGCCTTGTAAACCAAATGGTCCATTCTAAAATTTGTATATTTTCCTGGCCAAGTTCATGTATTTTAAAGTCAACAAACAGTTCAACAGGTTCACTCTTTAGTTGATGCTGTTAGCAGCTTTTTAATGTAATACTAGCCCTACAAACAGTTCAACTTTCTATCAACCCCCTTTGGAACAGCAATGGAAGTAAAAAGAATTTGTACAAGTCAAGTAATTTTGATGGTCCACATGAGCATCACAAATTTGATGGATTTTCTTAACTTGCACCTGATAGCGATTCTATTTCTTGTTTCTTTTGTCAGTAGTTTCTTGAACTATGTTATGGTGCAGAACTGTTTGCTCGGCGAATGCCCAGGAAATATAAAATTAGATACTGTTGCTTTCAAACATAACTTTGAATGCCTCAGGCTCATTGTTCATCTGATTCTATAACTCTGTATGAAACAAGTAGATATGACTATTAGATGCATAAATATTTGATATGCTAACATAAATATACCTTCTTTCTTAACAGATACTTTGGCCAGAATGCGGATGGCAAGCCGTATCCTTGACAGATTTGATTACTGGTGCTGCTGTGAAAAAGCAGTACAGAAAGGCAACATTATGCATCCATCCTGATAAGGTGCAACAGAAGGGAGCAACTCTTCAGCAGAAATACATTGCTGAGAAAGTCTTCGATATTCTTAAGGTTTGTATACAACTTCCCTTGTTAGGAGAATCATCAATATTGCATTGGTATAACAAGCTAAACATCATAGTTAGCGGCGCCACATCCTTTGGCGTTAATTCTGAAAGCACAGGAGAGTTATGACATGGATCATAATTGTTGAAATAATCTAGATGTGGCCGTTGGCACCATGTAACTAGCAGGCTTAATATTTTCCTGGCCAAGTTCATGTATTTTAAAGCCAACAAAGAGGTACCGTATTTGCTTGTTTGGTTCACTCTTTAGTTGATGCTGTTAGCAGCTTTTTAATGTAATACTAGCCCTACAAACAGTTCAACTTTCTATCAACCCCCTTTGGAATAGCAATGGAAGTAAAAAGAATTTTTACAAAGTCATGTAATTTTGATGGTCCACATGAGCATCGCAAATTTGATGGATTTTCTTAACTTGCACCTGATAGCGTTTCTATTTCTTGTTTCTTTTGTCAGTAGTTTCTTGAACCATGTTATGATGCAGAACTGTTTGCTTGGCGAATGTCCAGGAAATATAAAATTAGATACCGTTTCTTTCAAACATAACTTTGAATGCCTCAGGCTCATTGTTCATCTGATTCTATAACTCTGTATGAAACAAGTAGATATGACTATTAGATGCATAAATATTTGATATGCTAACATAAATATACCTTCTTTCTTAACAGATACTTTGGCCAGAATGCGGATGGCAAGCCGTATCCTTGACAGATTTGATTACTGGTGCTGCTGTGAAAAAGCAGTACAGAAAGGCAACATTATGCATCCATCCTGATAAGGTGCAACAGAAGGGAGCAACTCTTCAGCAGAAATACATTGCTGAGAAAGTCTTCGATATTCTTAAGGTTTGTATACAGCTTCCCTTGTTAGGAGAATCATCAATATTGCATTGGTATAACAAGCTAAACATCATAGTTAGCGGCGCCACATCCTTTGGCGTTAATTCTGAAAGCACAGGAGAGTTATGACATGGATCATAATTGTTGAAATAATCTAGATGTGGCCTTTGGCACCATGTAACTAGCAGGCTTAATGCCGTTCCATCATTAATTATGCATCTATGACTTGTTTCAGTGGTTTCAGTATTGGTTGTACTATCGATGTCAGTGTGTTCGACCATGTAACGTTTAACTTAAATCTTTGACTACTCTTTGCCTAAACAGGAGGCATGGAACAAATTCAACTCCGAGGAGCTCTTTTGAAGCAATCTGTGCGACTGTGAATATATATATGTGGTCAGCTTAACTGTATACTCAGACGACACAAAATGAACAAGGCAAAAGCTCTACATTTCCCATTGTATAATCTATTCTTTTCAATTCCTCCTCTCTCTCGCTATGTTCTCCCCTCAGCTTGTTCATTCGGTGGTACGTCCACTACCGTAGCGCGTACAGCGGTGTATATGTAGCCTTCTGTCCATTTGAGGACTGATGGCATGTCTTTTCATTTTGGATAGATTTTACAGGTGATTTATCTCATACAGCAAAGATTTGTATCTCATTTCAGCTTCTTTTGTGTGTACAACGGACCACAGAATGTCAAACCATACGTACTGCCAAGCCTTATTCATTGTATCAGGAGGAATTGTACTGTTAATTCCGAGTTTGATTTGGTTTAATCCAATCTTGACATGGCTACATGCTGCATCTTGTTTCCCCAATGCTTCTGCCAACACCGATGGTACAACTGGGATTTTTTTTTCCAAAAATCAATGGATGTGCCGCCCCTGGGCATGGGTGCAGATACAATGAAATCAGAGGTCTGTATGAGCTCAAGACGCCACTGGGCAGGAATGCTTTCTCATTGAACACACGTGTTGTCTACTTATTAAATAAAGCACAAATATAGTTCATCAATAAGATCCAAGAAATGAAAAGTAGATACACGCAATACTCAGAAGAGCACAGAGTACATCGCAGCGATACTAACGCACGCCCTCATAAGCGTACGGAATGTTACAGTGCCCAGCAACATACTTTTCACCCTTTGGGATGGGATACAATCTCCGTGCAGCCATAACAGTAGGTGAAATCGGCGCTCTTCCTGGCCACCGAAGTATGATCACGCTTGAGAAGCTTACGCCCAACTGCAGCAAAACAAACAACAGCTTTGTGAGGAAACAAGGTCAAGGTATATGGGTAGTGCGTTCATCTCAACAGCTTTGCTTATCTCTAAAGAAACAGAAGCATAGTACTATAGCAGTTTCAAGTTTGGCATCCGACATCCACATTACGCAAAATTCTTTAAAACTTTTGTCATAACTTCCACAAGCAAGCTGCCAAAATGCAATACTATCAAGCACTTGATAAATAAGCAACAATAAAAAAATGGAAACATGTTTCAACAAGGATAAATAAAAATAAAAAAGAGTAGGAAAAGAAAACCATCCTTGCTCCTATAGTTTGAATATCAAGAATATATGTTACATGTGTCAATAAGTGCTCAACATTCATATGTGTGACATAATCCACAACATTTATGGGAGTATATGAAATAAAACTGGAGGACTAAATTTAAACGAGGTAGATACAAATTAAGGATGCGTTTGGTTTGAGGAACTAATTAAGATCTATCACTATGAGACTCCGTGCACAAGAAAAATATCTAACGTGTCAGCTGAGATTTCCAAGTTGCCAAAATGATATATATTCAATAAATATCATGTTTCCTTAAGATCTGCTACGATAACAAGCCAGATTAACTGGGCTCTAAACCAGGAGTCATAAATAAATCCACATAGAAACAAAGAATAATGCTAACGGCTAAAAATCAAACCAAAATGTATCTTGCATACATGAGTTAGTGTAAAATTTATGTTCATATTAATAGAGAAACTATAATCTTCATCTGATAAGCATAAAAAACTCACCTGTGGAATCAGGACCCAATGGCTCACAGCAAGTCACAGCGAATTCCCTTCGAACCAGCCTTCTGTCAGCAACGGAAGGTTCTTTCTGTGAACACTCCTTGCGCGATCTTGCGGTGATGGCGACCCGCCTTCTCGTGAAGTGGTAAAGCTCCGCGAAGAAAACCTTTTCGTGCGAACCAATTTTGCTTGACCTGGCTGTAAAGTTAATGTGAGTGTAGAAACAGCGTGGCTCGGGCATACTGATACAATCCAAGACATCCAAAAGCTCAAACTTGACCTAGGCACAAGAAATTAATACTAAGACCCTTGGCATGCAACGTGTTTGGATGCGACAGACGATCGAGTATAGTAAATTAATTATCAAATTTTGCTCGTGACAGAGCAGGCCCGTGGAATTCGATTCGGCACATGTACGTACGCACCTTTTGGGTGATTCCATCCCCAAGCCGCTTCTCAGCCCGGAGGAGGATGGCGAGGGAGGGCACGCCATCGCCCTGGCGTGATCGCCGCCGCGGGCTCAACCGTTGCGTAGGTTAATTACGGAGATGGGTTGGTGGCGGTGATCGTGAAATCGATGGAGTGGAGGGGGGAAAAAAAAGGTCGACCTGGTCTTGGCCGCCTCTTCGCCCCGCCTGTAACACGAACGTACGGCCCATGGATCTGGCACGTTTTGTCGATCACAACCAAAATTATTTGTCAAGCAAATGTGCTACTTATCAGAGACGGCAAAAAAAGAAGCCGGCCTTAGCTAATAATCTCGGTTTGCGTCCAACCATGCGGCGGAGACTGTCGACGCTCCCTGATGACGTGCTCGCCGCCGTCCTTGCCCTCCTCCCGGCGCGCAGCCTCGCGGTGCGTCTGCAAGGCGTGGCGTGGCGTCGTCGACGATCACCGGCTGCTCCTCCCCCGCCTCCTCCCGCACGCGGTGCGCGGCCTCATCGTTAACTATCGCGACCGAAGGAGGCCGTGCCTCTTCGCCCGCCCGGCGTCGCCGACGTCGACGGCCGGCGGCGGCGTGGTGACGACGGCGACGGACCACTGTAACGGCCTCGTCCTCCGACCGCGGCGTCGACGACCTGTACGTGTTGCAACCCGGCGACTCGGCGGTGGACACTACCGCGTGCCCCGCAGCGCGTACCTCACATTCGACCCGGCTGCATCGCCGCACTACGAGGTTCTTCTCGTGCCTCCCGGGCCGACGTTGGAGCAGGTCGACCGTAGCAGCGGCAGGATGAGGATGGCACAAGTTCTCGTCGAGGAGCGGGAGGTGGGAGGAGACGGGTGTTCATGCGCGAAGGCGAGGCGGCGGGGACGGCACAGAGGTTGAAGCTGGGTACCATTGAGTGGCCAGCCGAATCCCGGTACCGGTGGCGGTATCCTGCGTATTGGTTGGGAGCACCCTATGTACATTGTCGCGGTGAATTTATCTCAAGGTAAACATCTAGAGCATCATCAAGTCTTCTAGCTAGTATAGTAGTACCAAATAACAATGCTTCTCCTCACTCAGTCATTGCCCCGCATGCATTTACTTGCAGGCTGTCCGATGACAAGTACCAAGTAATCCAATTGCCGGGCGACCTTCCTGAGGGCTACGAGTATTCATCTTCTTTTTTAGGGAAATCTGAGAACGGAGTATACTTCGCAGTTATTCATCCTGAAAATTGTGTCAAGCACCTTATGGTTTGGACTCTCAATGATCAGACCGCATGCTGGTCCCTGACGCATCGCATTGAACTGAAGCCTACCACATGGTGGGAAGGTAGTTACAACTATGGCAAGCTGAAAATCTGGTCCAGGCCCTTGGTGGATGCTGATACAGGCGAGGAGAAAAGAGTATTGCTCACAAAACAAAATGTGGACTGGAGCTCGGATGACGAGGACGTTACGGACCTTACAGATGAGGAATGTTGACTTCCTCGGCATTCATCCTTACAAGGAGATTATCTTCTTGAGCGCGTACTGTTACGTAGGGGTAGCTTGTCATTTGAACAGTGGGAAGATTCAGTGTTTGGGCATATACGCGGGTGGCACTTATCCTGCTGTGAACGGATCTTTTGTATTCACTCCTTGCTTGATCGGAGATTAATCAGCGTTTCTAATTAAGCACTTGGACACTCGATCTTTTAATGGTGCCGTTGAGGTGCACGTGTATTCGTTAGAGTCATCCTTGCATGTTAAAAAATGTTTCCTTATAACTGAAAAAGATTTGCTGATGCCTTATAACTGCAATCAGTTGAACAATCAATACGTTCCAGCAGAGACCATGGGAATTGACCACTCGAAAGAAAAATGTTGCATTTGTGCCTGTGTCTTACAGACATTTAGTTCTTGTTCTTGGATATTAGTGAACCTCGTTGTTGCTCTGTTATTTTTTTCGTTCAAAATAATCCAACCAAACTAAGGAGTCTTTTTTTTTTGCGCGACTGAAACTAAGGAGTCTTTCGATGACTTGTATGTAATCAGGTGTCTGACGTCTCTAGCAACCTAATCAGTTATCCAGCAACACGTAGAGCCCAGCATTACATCTAAACATGAGACAAACAAGAACTTATTTCTGAACAGGGACCGAACAAGAATTCACAGTTGAGCCACAACCCACAAGTAGCAAGGTATAGTAAATAACACTTGTTCACAATATCAAAAAGTACCAGAATTATAGCAAGAAGCAAATAAGACTACTATTAAGCAAGCCTACTATTAAGACGTACCAACAAGTAAATAAGACTACTATTAAGGAAGACTACTATTAAGACGTACCAACAAGTAAATAAGACTACTATTAAGGAAGACTACTATTAAGACGTACCAACAAGTAAATAAGACTACTATTAAGGAAGACTACTATTAAGACGTACCAACAAGTAAATAAGACTACTATTAAGGAAGACTACTATTAAGACGTACCAACAAGTAAATAAGACTACTATTAAGGAAGACTACTATTAAGACGTACCAACAAGTAAATAAGACTACTATTAAGGAAGACTACTATTAAGACGTACCAACAAGTAAATAAGACTACTATTAAGCAAGCCTTCATTCTGCTCTTCTGCAGTGCCACCATGCATGTTGCTTTACTTTACTCAATGACATTCCTTGTCAATCTCAGCATGGTAACAGAAAAGAAGATGGTTTTATGGACCCAGAGCCTTTACAAGCTCACAAGCAGAGGCCAGTGCAGCATCACCTGATTCAGATGGGTATTGAAGATGTCGGAATCGAGGGTGCTTGCGCGCACTGCACACACGTGAGCTCTTCACTCGTCCCAACCCTTGAAAATCCGGCTCTTCACTCATCCCAACCCAAGAACATCCGGCAGGTAGTAATAAGTAGACATGCATGATACTGGTTCAACTTAATTAAATTAAGATACCGCAGGCAGGTTTTTGGATTAGACACACACGAACAAACACGTATCTTTACTCTTTATTATTTGTCTTTTAAGTCTACCTGTGGAACCGTGCGTCGCAGCCTTTTCTCACCCAAAAAACGGCACCGATAGCTGGGACCCACGCCGGCACTTTTCTGAATTGGTTTTTTAAGTTCAGTTCCTGAATTGGTTGGCCCGCACCATTAAGTCGTCTTTGATTGGTTGGCCCGCCCGTTCAATTCCTCTACGTATACGTACAGAAGCAAGAGTACAAGAAAAAAAAATTAGAAAGCAAACTCATCCAGTTAAACAACGTCTGTACGTATCCTCATCAGACTCTGAGTCCCAGTTCCATTGCACGTCCAAGTAACCAAATTTGAAAACCTTCTATCCAAAGAAGCCTGAAATAATTGAACCACGAGTAAAACAGCTACACAAGAACTTCAATGTAAAAAATAATAATTCTTATACATGCAAAGACGACTCCAAGTCGTATACATGCAAAGGAGACTCCAACTCGGGTCCATGTTCAAATGCTCATCTACCAAAGCCCGGCGTACACGCACGCAGCATCAAACTCTAAATCAAAACGGACCCCAAAAAAAGTTCGAACCTTCTATCGAAAGAGACCTGTTGTACACCCGCGCGTCTGAGTACAACTCAACAAAGTCCGTTTGTGAAGTATCCTGATCCGACTCGAGTTCCTGTTCAATTGCACGTCCCCGTTCATACCAAAGACCGACGTACACGCGCACGACATCAAGGTGGAGTTCAAGACGGGATACAAAACTCCAAAACCTACCGAATTGAATTCTGATGAAAACTCCAAAACCTGTTCTATAAAACCACGCATATTACGTGCAAAGAAACTCAGACCCAAAAACCCGACGATGCAAGCTGGGCTCCTCTGCATCAAAACCATATGAATAAGCGCAGAAAAGCTCCGCGGCGCCGACAAGCTCCTATTCCCAAGTCAGCCACCGACCCTGCCTCCGGTAAGACCAGCTACTTTCTTTCGTCATCTTTTGACATCAAGCACAACGTAGTTCACTAAAAAAAATGACTATTAGTCACCAAGGTACTTGGTCACTATATGTGTATTGTTGGTCATAATAGTTATTTTGTCACCAATAATCTTGGTCACATTGTGGTGGCTAAAATCTTGTCTTAGTGACCAACAATTATAAATGTTGGTCACTAAAATTATATAGATACTAACACAATCTTAGTAACTATATACAATATTGGTCACTAAAACTATTTATCCACCAATAATTTCAAAGTTGGTCATTATTGATCAACTTTTAGTGACCAACAAAGAGAAAAATTTCTTGGTCACTAAAACTCGGTGACTAAAAGTCCATTTTCTTGTAGTGGTTGTGCATCCTACGAATTGAGTCAACATACGTAAACTTTTGTTAATTACAGATTTCGGAAAAAGAAAGAGAAACAAGCACACAAGACAATGGAAGATATGAGAGACGGCAATGCTCAAGGAGAGCATGAACAATTATAGAAAAAGGTAAAACACTAAATTCATATCAAATATCGTCAAATATACCGGTCTAATTATTTTTTCCCAACAAAAATAATACCAGGAACAGGACGTGAAAGTGAAGAAATAATTGATTTAACAGAACCATGGTACCAGCAATCTCCAGGTCTGTTTATGTCGATGTCCGCCGTTAGCATTGAGTTAAAAAAAATCAACTTTTATTAATGGGCTACTATTATAATACTTGATTGCAGATTTGGAAAGAGAGGAGGAGAAACAAGAACAGAAGATATATGAAAAACGAAACTGCTGAAGGAGCTGACGAGACCATGACTATTACAGAAGGTAACACTTTCAATACTTACAAAAAATGTTCAACATTGCAGATGGGTTCGGTTTTATGAATATTACAGAAGTTTTTAATTTCAGATTCAGAGATGCAGAACAATATTGATCAAGAAGAGAATTGCCACATGGAAATAAAACAAGAAAATAAGTTGCAACAACAAACAGGTACGCACAATATTGAAACAAAAACTTTCTCAGCAAAGCTTATTTCGTCTAATGTTTACACAAATAAGCAGAACCAGCCAAGGAAGAGGAGACACTCAAAACTTTGACAGAGCAGTCAAATCAAAATTCTCCAGGTTCCTTCACCATAACATAAAGTGAATATTAATCCTTACTATATCTATGCATTAGAGAGTTTTTACTGCAAATATATATATATATATATATATGCTCAGTTCTTATTTTAATGTTTGAAACAGATAGAAAAGCTTTAAAGCAAAAAAACACTGATCATGCTACGCCTATGCACAACAAACCAAAGAGGGATAGCTCAGCTGCGATTCTGCCAAAAGGTATGGAACCCACTCTAACAATGGTCATGCAAAACTTTTGATTTAGACTAATGCGATTCAAAAATGTTCATTCTGCAGACTATAAGTTTTTATTTTGCTTTTGAACAGCACGGCAAACTAACTTACATTGTGCAACGCCTTAGCTGCAAGGATTGAAGCGACAGATACGCTGGGTGCAAAAAAAAAAGGAGCTTAAAAGTTCCAAGTGACAGGACCTAGAGGTTGATGAGTGGCCTATTAAAGAAATCAGTGGGATTCCAAGACAGAACGATTTGTAAGTGTGACAGGATAAATCTTTAAGCAAACAATTTTCTGCTGCACAATCAAACGTTAACATATACTAAACCAAATATGCAGGTGCTCGTGCGGTCTTTACACCTTAACTAACGCAGAATACTGGACAGGAGAAGAATTATCAGACCAATATGCTACGGTGAGCATCATTATATTCATATTACCTCATTCTATATAATACATCATAGACAAAAAACTAATCTTTTTCCAAAAAAAAAACACAGAAAGACATGGCTAACTTCAGGCCCAAGCTGGCTTCTATATTGCTAACCAGTAACCTCAACGAGGCTTCGGGTCAGCAACCAGAGGAATACGACGACACTGAAAGCCCATCAGATATACAGATGAGAAGAAAAAGACAGGAAAAAATCACTCTCCAAAAGAAAGAGAAGCCCAATACAGAGCCAAAAAGAAGAAGTGGATGGGCTGCCTGAAGATACAAACTAGAGTCTTGATGCAATAATAAAGGAAGCCGAAAAATAAGAACAAAGCAAGAAAAGGACTTGCCGTTCAGAATTTATGATGATGGATGTCGAAGGAGAAGACGTTCCCCAGCCAACAGAGGAAGATCTCATAGACAAAGTCTGCGACATGATAACGATGATGGATGATCAGGCTGTGCTACGGTACGTTCATAACAAACCTCCAAAAATATAAATCTTGGAATACTTATCTGCTAATAAAAAATTCGTATTTTTTTTCAGCACAACGTGGGTGCAAAGCTACAGCCCGCACAAAATATCAATCACTTTGAGAGAAATGCAAGAGTTCTTACGCATGGATCAGCCAATGTCCAACAACATGTTCGACATGGGAGTACAGATTCTAGCAAGGAGAGAACACCGGACCCTGCGAAGAACAAAACAGAGGATCAGAAAGCATTACATGGACAGCAGATTCTGCGTGAGTAAAACAACTTCCTTTCATTTACAAAACGTGAACATTTAAAAAAATCTACTATTTCAAAGGAAAATAACAAAAATTATGATTTCAAATAGATAGGTGATCTCCCAATTTGGAAAACACCCAAAGTTTCGTAAACAGCTGGACATCAAGGAACTATCCAAAACTTCGAAAAGCTGGTCTTCTCTATACTACGACATCTCGTACTGCAGATACGTAAGTCCCTCTTTACAAAGACCTTCCAAATTCAATAAACAAATACTAATCGTGAAAAAAATGCAGGTACTTCTGCCATACACAGTAGCAGGTTTATACACTCTCTTCGTGATAGGCCACGAAGAAAAAACATTGAAGGTATTTGACCCAAAACCAATTGATGATTGCTGGAAACATAGACCATGCAAGAGATACTTCAGAAAAATAGAAAATATCAGTAGCAACTACTCCCAAGCAAGGCGCAAAGCAGGTTGTCAGCACGGGTTTGAATATTTATTTGTATGCAAGGATGACATAGAAGAAACTCCATTGGTGGACCAGTAAGCAACTCACATAGTTAAAAAAAATATAATATTAAGATTCATGTTGAGATTCAAGTTTTTAAATGTATATCTGAATTTTTTTATACTAATCTCACTACTCAGCATCCTATCTGGTGACGTGGTTCTGCAACTAATTTACACATTCAATGGAAAAAGAGAGGCGACATAATGTACAAGGTGAGTGTGCTAAAAAGAAAAAAAAATTATAGCTTCAAAAAAACATAAAAACTAAAATTTCTTTACACAGGATGGGAGAACAATGCGAAGAAGGTTATTGGTGGACATGCTGACGTACGAAGGAAATGCAAACCAAGACGTTATACCTGAAAATGATACGGCGCTATCTTCGCATGATCAAGGAAAAGAGTGATCCCAAGATTTAAATATTAGGAATTAGTATATACATACATGCACAGCAATAGTTGCTGAATTATATAAGTTTCCTACGTTGTAATTCATATAATTTACTTTATGTAGTCAAAATATTATAGCTTAATAAGATATTTACATGTCCTGAATACACCAACAAAATGTATGGTATATAAGCTATGATTTCCAACCTCAATTGAAGTTATATTATTTTTAATTATTGCCAACTCCTAGATTGGACCTGAACAAGCGACGACGATACACCGCGATGAAGGCGTTCGACCTTGCGAGCAACCGGGAGAAACTGGGTTTATTTTTTTTTTATTTTTTAATAGGGGGAGAAATTGCTACCGGTGAGCAGACTAAACTAGAAGAGCACACAACCACGAAGCTAAAAGTTATAATCAACAACCAGCAGCGGCAGGGCACTCACCGGACAAGATCTGGAGGCGCTCGAAGCGCTGCAGGTCGGGCGCCCACGACTCGATTCAGTGGAGGAAGTCGATGGCGCAGACGCGCGCGCCGCGGTACATGGCTGGGAAGTCGATGACGGCAACATTGAGCTTCCCGTCCATATCAAGCACCACCACGCGCAACGGCCGCCTCCGCTGGACCGGCGCGGCGGAGAACATTGCCAGGCGAGCGAAGCGGAGACGCGAGGAGGACGTGGGCCGAGGAGCAGGCGGGGTAGCATACGTGGCGCGATCGCCGCCGCTGGACGGGAGAATGGCGGGGGGGGGG